>MU863624.1:1558807-1836512 GCA_033575675.1 Parathielavia hyrcaniae
GTAAGCTTGCCATGTTTCGCATCCCACATCCACTCTGGCTTCTTGCCACCCAGATTCCGCATGCTGAGCCTCCTCATCCCGTTGTTAAGCTCCCATTCCTCCCGCATAATAGGTTCCAATGCGGCATTGAGAGCCTCAAGATCCTTCTCAGCCTCCTTCGCATCGTGGGCAGTCTCTGGTTGCCAGACATGGCATGGCCCCTTTGAATCGTAGGTATAACAGCCCCAAAACATGAACTCAGTGTATCCTTTCCATCGCTCCTGAATCACAGATTTGACGTATTTCTCCGCAGAGGTCCTCCACACACGGTAACCACCGCGGCGGTGGTTGAGGACAACACTTGTCTCATCTGACCAGATGACTCGCTTCCAATCATCGAGGGTCCAGTGTTGATGCTTGAGACAGAACTCCAAGCGCTCCTTCCTCATCCTCTCCGTCAGACCAGGCTTGCGTGTTGGCTTTGTCTTCTTCATCCCAGCGGCACGCAAGATACGCCAGACAGTCATGGCAGAGACGACATTGGCTAGCTCAGCCGCAATATAAGCACAGGTCATCTCGCGGCCGTACCGATTGTGCCGAACCTTCTCGAGAACTGCATCTTTATGGTCGTCTTGCTTGGAAGGACGGCCAGTCTTCGGCGCATCGCAGACATGTTTGTCGAGGACAAGGGCAGGAACGCTTTCGGGATCGAAGCCACGTTCGATGGCCCGGTCGCAGAATTTATTGACAGTCCGGGGCTTCAGTCCGGTAATGGCTTCAATCTGGCTATTGTCAAGCCAAGCAACTAGCTTAAGAGTGACCGCTTGAGCGCGGGTCGCAGGATCGTAGTAAACCATGGCAGATAGGGGGGTGATGCTGGTAATGCAGAAAAAGTTCGTAAATGTAGTAAGAGCTGGCAATACAGAAAAGAGGGGTAAAGTGAGCTAACCACTAAAATGGGGGGATAGGGCGATTCTGCCGGGCAGTAAGATGAAAAGGCGGTGGGCCCATTCATTTGGTAGGGTCTTCCGTACATACATCGATACGAGGACGTTTGGGGAAACTGCGCGATTGGTCGAGGCCCGGCATATCACCCCACCCGTGAAAGGGTTGAAACTTGAAAGAGTTGCTCTGAAGAAATGTTTCGGACACTGCGCGTTGGCCAATCATTGTGCTGCTACGGCCCATCCGCCCTCATGAGTGGATCTGACTGCAGGGGCTGACGACGACTTCCTGTTAGGCTCCGTACGGTACCGTACGCCCTCTCAGCCACATAACGTTCACAATACATGGAGGGCGCTTTGCCTCCCTCCCATGCAACCCTCGTCACTGGCACCTTACACTTGAAGACCAGCCACCGCTCACGTTCTCAACCAACATCAACCCCCTACGGATATCCACCACAAATCACGATCAGTGTCTGACTCAGACACACCACATCATTCAGTGATACCTTACCCGCAACAACAGCTGTGAAAATGGTCTGCGCCAAGTGCCAGAAGCTCAACAAGACGACTCTCGCCACGCCAGGAGTCAAGAAGAAGGCCGAGATGTACCATGGCTCCCCGGCAACCTCATCCTCATCCTCATTAGAAGCCAAGAAATCGGCCACACTGGGACAAACAGGCATCTCAAAGGTACGCACCGCGGCATTCTGAACCCTCCTCCAAGGGGCCGTGCCCCTAACCGCGCCCAGAGCAAACTACTCTCCAAAACCGCCAAGAATCCCTATGCGCAGTACTCAAGCTCGTGTACACGCTGCAAGTCCAAGATCTCCCAGGGCCATACATACTGCAACCAGTGCGCCTACCGGGCAGATGGTGAGTTTTGAGCCCCAGGCCTTGTTGTCACCGCTCGCCAGCTGACCCATCCTGCAGCATGCCACATCTGTGGAAAGGCGAACAAGGCCAAGTCGGCCGTGCCCACCGTCGACGGCCAGAAGCGCACCTTCAAGTGAGAGGTAATGGGCCATCTTTTAGAACCCAGCGTTGGGCTTCCTTGAAGCACTTTAGCAGACGGACAGAACATGCCCCCGCAGCCGCGGCTCCCCTCCGCGCACAATACCGTCCACGAGCACAGCCCAGGCTCATCATGGCAGATCAATAGAGACTGTCGGAGGTGTGTTTGTTTTTGGCACCTCAGTTCCTTCAGTCATACTAAGTCGACAGAGGGTTGGAGGCGCAGAGCTATTTTACGCCAAGATCAGGTTACGCCGGCTTAGGCCATGGAACATAAGGTATTCGGGGAATGCCCTGTCAACTTGGAGAGGCTGTCACGCTGTACCAAGAGGCAGATGACAGCCCGGGCTGGAGAGGAAGGCAAATGTGAATTATCAGACGGTTTCAGCCGTACCAAACCGCCAGGCAGATTTGGCGACGACGGAGGATTCCTTCTTCACAGAGAACTTGAATTGAATCTCAGCTGGCCTATGGAACCAAACTCCAGTCCGTCCCGCGCCATATTCTCAGATCGAAGCCTTTGGGGGCTGGTCCTTCAGGATGCCTCCCAAAAACTCGCCGATATGCTGATTGATCTCAGCTGGCGTCTGCCACAGCGCCCAATGACCCGCATCGACCTCTCTGGTGACCAGATTATCGAACCACTTGCCCATATTTGCCGACAAAGCGGGCGGCAGCGCGGCATCCCTTTTCGCGACCACCATCAGAGACGGCACCGTGACCCTAATCCTGCCCTCCTTCAACAGCTCTCTCTCCTCCTCATAGTTGACCTCGGTCGTCTTGTACCAGCACAGCGGCCCCCCCATCCCCTTCCTAGCGTACTCGTCCACGTAGTACTCCACCTCCTCCCGGCTCAGCAGCGGACTCAGCCCGATCCGACCCGCCTCCAACAACTCCAGCGCCACCCCCCTGGCCATATCCATCACCCCCCGCCCATCATCCCGCCTGGCCCCGAACATGACACCCAGAAAAGCCCTGATCTTCTCCCTCCCTACCACCGCCTCATCAACCTCCCCCCCCTCAAACTGCACCTGGTACCCAAAGCTCGGCAGCCTCTTCTCCACCATCTCCCGCTTGGACATGTACACCCGATTGACCGCCGAAAACGGCGTGCACACGCTGACGACGCACCGCAGCATCTCGGGCCGCCACAGCGCGAACCGCCACGCCACCTGCCCGCCCCAGTCGTGCCCGCCCAGCACGATCCGCCGCCCCTCGAGCGCCGTGCCCCGCTGCACGTGCGCCACGAGCGCCGCGAGGTCGCCCACGACGCGCCGGTACGAGTACGCCGCCAGGTGACCGTGACCATCATCGCCGTCGCCGTCGCCGTCGCCGTCGCCGAGCGGCGCGTCGCTGCCGCCGTAGCCGACCATGTCGGGCACGACGACGCGCAGGCCGAGCGATGCTAGGTAGGGCACCTGGTAGCGCCAGCCAAAGGCCAGGTCGGGGAAGCCGTGGAGGAGGAGGGCCGTGGCGACTGGGGGGTAGGTAGAGGCGGGCTCGGCGATGAGGTAGTGGTAGGTTGTCTTGTGGGGCGAGTTGGGGATGGTGTAGGTGTGGTGTGACACGCGGGGGTCGGTTGGGGTGAGCTTGTCGAGTTTGGTGGCCGCCATGGTTGCTGTTGTCGTCGTTGTTGTGGTTGTGTGTTTTGGGTGGGTCGGTACCGAGTGTTGCTGATGGCACGGAGAAGTGAGATGTGTGAGGATGAAGAGAAGTAGTGTTCCAACTTCCGTTGGTGAGTTCAGGGATGGAAGATTTGGGGTTGTCGGTGCGGTTAAGAGGAAGAGTAGGAGATGCTAGACAGGAAGTGCCGACTCTGACCCGACCTCTTCAGCTTCCACTTGAATGCTCTCACTCCACGGTTGGGAACGAGCAGTTCTACTGTCTACGCTCGGTCAGTATGGTAGCAGAGACAAGAGGAACTCCTTTGTGGAGGGATTCCCCATTGAGAACCAGTCTAGAAGGTGAATGTAGGTACTGCCTGCGTCATGATCCCCACTTGCAATGACAAGATGGATGGATCAAGCCAAAGTTCCGTAACTCGCCAGTTGAGGGTGCCGACAATCCCAGGCCAGACCGGTAGCAGGGCGTGGGCCGGGCAGTCAGGAGGGGTTGAAGGTCCCGAGGTCGCACGGTGAACCTAAAGTACTTTAGTAAGAAAGTTGTTGCTCACATGCCACCCGTTGCCGGAATCAATGGTCTTGGCAAACTGGAAGGACGGGTTTCGCTCCACCACAAACCAGGGCATAGTTCCGACGTACATGGGAAGAGGTGGGTATGCTTACTGGCTAAAAATGTGTGCAGGTATAGAGAGAGTTGGAGACAGCTAGTGGCTATACCGGGCAGCCGTCTTTGCTCTGGAGTCTTTCTACCTTTGTAGAAGAAGCCGGGGTAAAAGCTCCTTTCCGAATTCTGTAATTACCTGAACATGGGAGCTTCGGTGCCTCGGCAAACGGAGTGCCGCAACATCACCGACTCCGCCCCAACATCCTGTCCCGCTAGCCCCAATGCCGTTTATCCTAGTCTGCTCAAGATACTACCTCAGGATGGGGCCAACACATGATTGTTCTCGCTGCATAATCCGTGGCGAGCTCCCCAGCACCTGAACGGCCGCGATATCCCTGGTACCAAACACACACCCGGGAAGAAGACACGGGAGAAGACTTCACCTTCGCACTTACAGCATACAATAGAAATCGGGAACCCAGAGGCCAAACAGGGCGGGGACCGGGTTAGTATATGACTATGTCCTCCTCGTCCTGCACCATCTCATCTCCATTCTCGTCGTGGTCTTTGTCATGGTGAGGGCTCCGCGCTCTCGATGGCGTAGGCGCCACAGCATCCGGGTTAGTATCTCGCGGCGCAGGTTTGGGCTCACCAACCGTGGCTTCTTCGGCCCCTGAGTTTGGCACTGTCTCGAGTTGTGGCTCATGTATCGTCTCGGGCGCCGGCTCTGGTTGCTGCTTTGGCTGCTGCCGCGGAGGGGGCGACGGAGATCTCGGCGGCGGGGAGACGCCCAGTGCCTTGAGGCGCTGCTCTTTACTCTCCCTGAAGTTGCGCCTTTCTCGATCAATAAGCTCTTCGGCGGCGCGGACTTGGTCGCTAATGATATCCTCTTGCTCCTTGGTGGCCTCCCACGGAAGATAATACTGCAAGTCCAGTCAGTTGAGCTGCAGCGCGTGAAAGGAGGACAAGTGCTTACAAGCTTTGGCTTGCTTTTAGTTTGTAGACTTCGCGCCTTTGCCAGCATGCTTGAGTGTCGGGTCCGCATCTGCACCGAAGGTCAGCCAGCCGAATGCGAATCACAGCAAGAGGTGTGGCAACGCACCACCTGCTCGTCGAGCTTGACTTGCTCAATCTGGCGCGTCCTTTGTAGCTGCTCCAGTTTCTCGATCCTGCGCTTCTCATCCTCAGCACGCCGCTGATTCGCCTTTTCGTGTTGTCGTCGCTCAATCTCAAGCCTTTTCTGGTGCTGCGTCCCTGAGGAGCTCCTGTTTAGCGCGCTGACCAAGCCTCCAAACAGCCGCTGCCCTCGCTTCTTCTCCTCCAAGCTGATGTTTCGCCGCCCCGAAGGCCCGCCCCCAGCGGATGGCCTCCGTGCCTTTGGCGTGCGCCCAGTCTCTTGTTCTGATTCCGCCCGGTGTTCCTGTGTCGTTGTAGACGACCGCCCTGCAGATGCTTCCCGTTGCTCTTTCTCAACCGGCGTGGGGTCGATATGAGATCCCTTCACGTCGGGTTGGAGACCGTCGTTCGGCGGTTCGTTGCCGTCCCCATCTCCGAGCTTCATGCGCTTGCCAGCAACATCGTCAGTGCGAGGTTCTGGCGTTGCCTTGCGCTTGTTCGGGGTAGGTTCTTCTGCTTGGGCCATCTCGTGGTGGGAACAAGTTGCGACGTGAAAGTGAGTCGGTGCGCAGTGCAGGTTATTGGAGTCGATTGCGTGGCTGCTCGCGAGATAGGAAATGGCGGGGTGCTGGGAGCACAAGGCGCAGGCCGGACCAGATGTTAATGTACCGTACGCGCCAGAGGAATCGACCCAATTGCCTATCATCGCCCTCGCATGATGACGCGGTCAGAAATCTGTGTATATAGCTGCGGTGTCCTAGGTTAGGGGCAATTTTGATTATCGCTTTGGTTGCGTAACAGTTCCAAGGTTGGCTTGTGCACGTTACAGGTGGTCAAGGAGCGCGCTTCAAAAGTGACGGGCAGTCGGTGATCGCGCGGCGGGAAGTGCATTGATCTAGGAGATCAGATCAGCTCTGTGTGTACCCTAACCCTGGGATACCAGCCGTAATACGGTATCGTTTGAGAAGTCTTGAAATACGCCACCCGCGCTGACCTGGAAGCTTCCCGGAGCAGGGGTGACGTTCCAGGTTATTACCAAACAATTTCAGTCGCGTGTACTCGACCTCGGCCTCTTTGACGACGGCAACACAGCGCCCAACCGAAGCTCAAAACAAATTTTGGCACTCTCTCCATTCCCTCCTCCTTTCCGACTACCCAACTTTACTCTCCTCCAGACCGCCCGCCACAATGTCTCGCCATCATCCGTACGTCCCATCTCTCCCTCTATCCCCAAGCCCCAAGTGTCACAAATGTAGCTAACCTCTACTCCCTTAGCGACCTAGTAATGTGCCGCAAGCAATCCGGCATCTCGATCGGCCGGCTCTGCGACAAGTGCGACGGCAAGTGCCCCGTGTGCGATTCCTACGTGCGCCCGACGACGCTGGTGCGCATCTGCGACGAGTGCAGCTTCGGCAACTACCAGAACAAGTGCGTCGTGTGCGGCGGCGAGGGCATCTCGGACGCCTTCTACTGCTTCGAGTGCACCCGCCTCGAGAAGGACAGGGACGGGTGTCCCAAGATCATCAACCTGGGCAGCTCAAGGACAGATGTGAGTTGCCACTCTCTCTCTGGCAGTTGGTGTGTTGGGAACGGGGTGCTAACGCTCTCCGTCGCAGCTATTTTACCAAAAGAAAACAAATCGGACTGGGTTCTAGTCATGGTGTGGCCCGGGTCTGGGCTGTTCTCTGTTCGGGGTGTTGGCTGGAGGTATACCGGTCTAGGAGTTAAGGGGACCATCTGGGTTTGACGGCGTCCAGGAGTTCGGGGGGTTTGCGTAGACCAAAATACCACAAGACATTTACTGCCAGGCTTCTTGTAGCGTTATTCTACCACTTTATAGTCCTATCTGGGTGGCATCGTATCGAGTAAGCTAATACAGTGTCGTCTCGTACATGCTACAAAAGGAAGAGGTTAAACAGCCCAACGCGATGCGAGAGAACAATACAAAAGAAATCCACCGCACCCTTCGACATATTCAACTGCACCAGCCCCGGCCAGCTCACTTAGATATAGCTGACCTTGGTGCCCATGCCGGCCGTGGCCTTCACCTTGCCCCAGCTCGTCCCCAGTATCCGAGCGATCCTCTCACGAATTCTTTTCCTGCTCAGCAACATCAGCAGCCCGACGACGAAGGCCAGCACCCGCAACAGCACATAGGGGTTCGTCTGGAAGGCGCCCGCAATCTCGTCGACCAGCATCCGCAGGTTTCCAAACACCATAGAAGCCCTCGACATGAGCGTCGGCGCAGCAACAGCATTGCCGCCGCCGCCGCCGCCGCCAGCCTCTCTCGTCGGCAACGGCCCTCTCTGCCTCGCCACGCCCCCAGACGGTCGACTCCCCGACGCCTTGCCAACCGACAGTGCAGGTGTCCTCTCCTCGACGCCAAAATCCCCCTCCGTCGCCGCCGCAACCCTCGCGGCCCTCTCCCTACGCTCCCGCTCCCGCTCGCCCGCCTCCCTCCGGACCCGTTCCTCCTCCAACCTAGCCCTCTCGCGCGCCTCGTTCTCAGCCCTCAGCCGCCGGGCCTCCTCGACGTCGCGGCGGATGGCCTCCTCGCGGCGCGCCCGGTCCTCCTCGTCGCGGCGCTCCGCCTCGGCCTGCTCCTCGCGCAGCGTGTCGAGCGCCTGCAAAAAGGCCTCGCGCCGCTCGTCGTCGAGCACGGGGCTGACGCTGATGAACTCGCGCGCGTACTCCCACTCGCTGTTGCGCGGCAGCACGTGCAGCGTGTACAGTTCGAGGATCTTGACGCGCGCGTGCAGGTCGCGCGGCGTGTCAGCGCCGCTGGGCGCTGTTGCGGTGGGGCGCCGCTGGCCTGGGCCTGGGGCGGGGGAGTGGTGGTAGCGCCGCGGGGAGGATTCGGTGAAGCGGTCGGAGGAGATGTGGAGATTTGGGGTTCGGGCGGCGGCGAGGTAGTTCTCGAGGCGCTTTTGGTTGGTGGCTTGTGTTTTGGCGTGCGTGAGGAGCAGGGTGGCTCTGGAGGTGGGCGTGGTGTAAGCAAGGCTGTATGTCGGATAAGTGGTCAAGGTGGTGGTAGATACTTACAGATTGATCACCACCTCTGCATCCACATCCCCTTCCACACCGTGGTATCCGTCGCGGATGACCTCGTCCCAGATCTCCCCGTCACGGACCTTGTGGCATATTGCCCTCCATTCCGTCGTCCCGAACGCCTCCTTACCGTCATTCGGATCGAGCTCGACAATCGCGTTGATCACAGTCAGGTAGAGGCTCCAGACCTTGACCCTCGAGGAGCGAGACGCCTGGACCACGGGTGCCGGTTCAGGTGGCTCATTTGGATCGTCGGACTGAGGCAGAGACACTAGCGGTAAGACAGTCGACAGGGCCTCGGGCAAGCGACGAGTGAGGAAGAGAGTCGACGCCTGGCGATATGTCTTGGAGATGTGGGAGGCCACGGCGCTGCGGCCCGAAGGGGCTGGGGATGACAGTGACGAGATGGACGAGATGGATGCCGACAGACCACGGGCTTGCGACAGGCTATCAGCCGCCGTGTAGAGTGTGCGGTTCGAAGCCATCGTGAGCGTGGCTGACAAGTCGCGTGCGTCTGTTGTCGGGCGGCTTTGTTGAAGCCTTTTGAGGTCGGGTTGTCGGGCACTGAGCAAGCACCTTGATCAAAACACTACGGCTATACGCTTTCGTGTCTGGCCATCGCGCCGCCAAAAGCCCAGTATTGGCGTCAAACAGGAGGAGGTAGAACGTGATAATATTTGTCGACGAGAACAGGATGCGATTCAAGTCTCAGGTTGAACTTTGGACGGAATTTCCGAGGCGGAGACCTGAACATGTGCCGTTGTCTCGGGCACGCCGCAAATTGCTGTGTTTTGATGAGCCGAGGCTAGTCGCCTGGGGAGCTCGGCTTTTTATTACCAGACCCCCTGCCGCGTTGGCATTACATGCAGACTGCTCAAGCTTCCATATTGTCACCAAGAATCGCCAGTTGTCGCAACCTCAAAAGGAACCTTTTGTAGTTGGAGGTACTCCGTACTCACCGTCCCTACTACCTAGGAAGTCATGGAACTTGATTTGGACCCGGCGCATGTTTTTTCCAGCACTTTTAAGGTAAGGTAGTATTTTGGATTGGATGTGTACCACAATGGAATAATCTCGGAGCCCTTCTCGTCGTCATCCAGCAGAAAGAATGGAATCCAACTTGGTCCACTCGCATGAATCGTGTCAACCCCGAACCCTCCATCTTACGTACATCCAACTTCATTCAACCGCGGTACGCCTCCTGACCCCACGAGCCATGGGCATGGCCTCGGGTGATTCTAGAGTATCGATTTATATGGGACAGCCTCTCGGTTGCCCTCTCATTCTTCGTGGGAGGGTTGGGCCTGAAACATGGAAACAAGTCGAAGGCCACACTCTAAACTCATTCCACATCCCTTTCCCAACTCAACAACTGACTCATCAGCACAGATATCTCAACATTGAATGCGCACCATGTCACCCATATCTCCTCACCCCTCACAGCCTACCCATCAGCTCACTGCAACATCGAATCGAGGCTCTCGCCCAACTTCTCCTCGATCCCCACAATCCACCTCCTATTCTCCCGCTCAACCACCTCGTCGTCATCATCCTGCAGCTCGCTGATGTACGGCAGCATCTCCGGCAGCGCCTGCAGCCACTCCTCTCCCAGCCTGCCCGTCAGCGCCTGCTGGCACTGCACCACGGCGAGCCGGACCGCCGCCTGGCCGTTGCGCAGGTGCTTCAGCAGCGCCCCGTTGAGCTCCTTGTGGTGCTCCTGCGAGTCGGCCGCGGCCGCGAGCTCGACGACCGCGGGGATCAGGTCCTCGGCGGCATCGACGCTGCCCGCATGCAGGAACTGCTCGACCAGCACGGGCGCGACGGCGCCAAAGTGCGACGGCGCCTGCCAGAAGCTGTCCTGGTCGTGCTCAAAGCACCTGGTGAGCGTGTGCAGCACGCGCCTCCAGAGCTGCTTTGAGCTGGCGTCCTTGAAGTCCGTTGCCGAGAGGATCTTGACTGCGCTCTCAATGATGTAGGAGGCGTAGCTGGTCACGATGGACTTGAGGCTCCCGAAGAAGGTGTCCAAGAAGCCGTAGACAGCAAACAAGCGGAGAGTCCGACCCGAGGTGTCGTTCTTGGGGAGCCCAATCCATGCCCATTCCATCAGCTTGGAGAAAATGGGTCGGAAAGTGGCGTCGTTGAGCTTGTAGATCATCTTCAGCGCATCGTCACTGATCTTAGTCTCGATCTCGTCCAGCTCAGCCGGGCTGATTGAGGACTTGACCGGCCCAGAGGCAACTGTCCTCCGTAGGTCCATGGAACTGAGAAAGAGAGCCGAGAGCGATGCCGCGTTCTTGGCGACGACCGCCTTGGAATGCTTGTCGAGGGCCATACCCAGAATCTGGAGATGCTCGACAACAGCCTGTTCAGAGAGTCAGCGCATGCTTGCGACGTTTGTGGACATGCGATACGTACCGAGAAACCGCAGTCGGCGGCGAAGGCCCAGTTCTGGTTAAGAGCATTGTAAAAGACCTTGGGGTCAACTAGCTTCGCCAAGAACTGGAGGCAATGTGTCCGGTTGCTGTTAGACTCGTCATCCAGGTCTGCGGCGGCCGACGCGTTTGAGCACGTCAGCAGCCTGTCGAGGTATGCACCAGTTATCATGTATGGAATGTGCTGGGCCAGGGCTGCCATGAAAGCATACACGGCATTGTGCAGCTCCGTGTTGGGCTCCTCGCTGTCCAGGCTCTCTTCGAGATACGCCAGGGCCTTGGGAATCGCAACCGGCAGCACCGGGACGATTCCATCCTGCAGCACGTCGACAAGGGAAGCGAGGCACAGCAAGGCCATGACCCGGAGGGTCTGGGATGACTGGCCGAGGCAGTGATCGCCCGCGATGGTGCTAGCAGCAGCAGCGACAGCATCGAGGTCCTTCTTGCCGTACTTCTCCGAGATCTTGTCGACGCACGTCACCGCCGTGTGCTTGTAGTTCGTGTCGTCCGACTCCCGGATGACCGCAGTCAGCTGAGGCAGGAAAGCGAGCAGAGCTTCCCTGGACTTCGCATTACCAATGCTCTCGCTGTCCACCCGCAACTCCAGCGCCCGCAGCACCTTCTGCCGCAGCCCGACATTCGGACGGTCGAGCAAGGTCTCCACACTCTTGATGAACTCGGCGATCGAGAGCAGGTTGAGAAGGTTGGATAGCGCATCGCCGCAGCGGCTGTAGAGAACCTTCTTGCCCTTAACCGTGGCGGCAAGAGCCAGAATACTCTCGAGCAGCGTGGCGTACAAGTCGCGGATCTTGCCCGTTTCCATGTCATCCCTCTCCGCCAGTTGGGTAATCTCCCGCTTCAGTCGCCGGTTCGCAAGCAGATGTGGGAGCAGGTTGAATTGTTTCGTGGCAATCTTTTGGCTGTCGTGCTCGCCGGCTCCGTCACCACCAAGCAGCGTGCTCGACAGACCAGGGTTTGGCTTGAGGGTGTCACTGATCAAGTCCAGGAGCTTGATGAGGGTCTGCAGCTGAGTCTCAACCGAGAAGGAACTCATCATCTGCGTGGTGAACGAAATCATGTTGTCGGTGGCCGCGTACCTGTCGACAAACATGGCAAGGACAGCGAACAGAAAGTCTTCGGGTCCAAGGTTCTGGACCAGCGAAATGAAGAGGTCGTGCTTCCGATGAGAAGGGACATGCTCGTAGGCCGTCACGAAGCTGGCCAGCAGATCCTTGGTGCTGGCGACCACATTTCGGCCTCTCCTTCGGAAGGTTTCAATGAGGGGAGGGATCACCTCCTTGATGGTCTGGTTCACAACGTGGGCAGAGTAGTCATCAGCCTGCTTTAGCACCGAGCTGCCCATGAACGTGAAGATAGGCATGACGCTCTGCAGCACCACATCCGGGGCCGTCTTCGCCAGGCTGGCCACTAGAAGCAGTGCTGAGTTGATGACGGCAGGGCTTGAAGACTTCTGAATACAGGTGGCCAAAACGTCTCCATGACCAACTGACGCGTCGATTGACAAGTCCTTGTTGTCCTTGTACGCCGGCATCATCTCGAGAAGACTGCTGAGCACCAGGTTTTGAAGGTAGCCTAACTCGGATCCAATGATTGTGCCGAGCTGGTGGAGATCTGAGAGCGTGGTGAACAGACTCGGCAGCAGCTCGGGATGAACCGCGGGGTCGGATTCCTGAACGAGTTCGAGAACGAAGGTGGTCTTGCTCAAGGCCGCCTTCAGCTCCGGACTGCTCTGCAAGGCCACGCTCCCGCTCTGTTCAGTTGTGCTGACCCGTCTCCGCTTATTTGCAGGCTTCTCGGTCGCGAGCTTGACTTCGTCTTGCAGCGAGTCGATGAACTCGAGCAAAATATCAGTCGTCAAATCCACTCTTCGAAGAAGCTCAACAGCCTCGGTCACGATGGAGCCCTGGTCAGCCAAGGGCCGGTTTTGCGTCATGGCGAACATAGAACGGGCCGTGGCGGACTTGGTATCCGACTTCATCGACGGCCATATCTTGGTGATGCGGCCAAAGATAGCCTGCACAAGATTGGGCCTGAGAACTGTTTTGGGGCTGTTGACCAGCTGGAAGAATGTCTCGAGGCCTGTGGCATGGTTCGCAATGACGACGTCCGCAACGGCCTCCTCCATTAGGCCTTCGTCCAGCGACTCTCGTGCAGCAAGCTTGATGGCTTCCTCGCGGCTAAGAGCAGCCCACCAACGGAGAAGGGGCAACAAGAGATCTGTCCGAGAGGTACCCGAGATGCTCCGTATTTGGTTGAGTGACCGAAGTAAGCGGAGCTTGACCGTCAGCAATGGCGTTTCCATGACATGGCCGCACAGGAACTTCAAGATGGACAGTCTTGTCGCGTGAGAGAGATGCCGCTTTTCAGTCTCCTTCTTAGAAGAGCCCTTGGAGCTCTCCAATGCGCTGACCAGGGCAGCGATGATGTGGCCCTCGTGGAGGACAGCCTCTTCCAAGCAGGGGATGAGGACAGAGTGAAGTAAAGATCTGAGCGAGTCCCGGTCGAGCATGCTCGGGATGCCTGCTTTGTCGTACAGATCTGTGTTCCCCCAGACCTGCCGCGACTGTCCAGAGGAGTCTTTGAGAAGCGACCCCAAAACCGCAACAAGGTCAGCGGCAGCACGGCGAACTTTCTTTGCAGGATCGCTCAGGGCAACCGCGCAGTAAGGGATGATGGCTTGGAAATCTCTGTCGGCAGAATCACTCTCCTTGAGCCGAGCCTTGACACGGTCCAGAGCAGCCACTTTGGCCAACGTGGGAAAAGGGCCGCACCAAACGCGCAGGAAAAAGCTGAAGTAGAACGAGTTGCTCGGCGCTGATGGCCGGCCCAGAACAGGGGTGGCATCGAATCTCTCGAGATCGCGCTGGGTAGCTGCCGCAGACAGAAATACGGTGCAGAGATCGTGAAACAGACTCCCCGATTCCTGTGCCAGACACGAGGCTGCCGGTGGTTCCAGCTTGGTCAATTCCTGAAGCGTGGAGTCCAGGTCAGGCTGCTTATCAATAGCCCGCATTTCCTGCTCTTCCTTCTCATCCGCGGGACTCTGCTCGATTGCGAGGGTTGGCCGGATCGCGGCCCCGAGCTTGAGTTCGAGCTCTTCAATGTCGAAGTCAACTTCCCCAATGGCGGACCTGATGGCATCCCCAGCGTCACCTCCAGCTTGCGACAAGCTAACGAGAGTCGAGCCCAAGTCTTTGCGAATGCGGCCGTCCTCGTCGACCTGATCGTTCACCTTGTGGGCGGCCAGAAGCATGGCTTTGTAGGCGACCTTGATCTGCATTTCCTGCAGCAGGTTGGCGAGAAGAAGGGAGTTGACAAGAGGAAGGCTTCGAATGTCGCCTTTCTTGGTTACCCTGTCAAGGGAAGCAAGCGCCAGCCCGTTTGCCAGCTTGTCAACCCTGTGTTCGCGGTTGATGTCGACCAAAGTCGGGACCAGGTTTGGAACCTTCATGAGGGCTTTTGCGACACGGCTGGACACCTGCTTCGCCGACCGATGCTGAGCGAGGATGCAGAGACAAACAAGACCCGTGCGATAGGTGTCGACTGTCCAGCCGTGGACTAGCTGGTCCATGAAGGCGGCAAGGGCACCGTCGTTCAGGCTGCCCTTCGCGGCCAAGATAGTGACAATCATATAGCTTGCAATCTGGATCCCCGGGACTTCCTTCATCACCAGAACCTCGCTTAGAACTGGCCCAATCTGCTGCAGAAGGAGATGGTCGTTTTCCAGCTGAATGCTTCTCCTGCCGGACCGCATTTTGTCAAGCATGCCGTTGACGGCCTCTGCCATGACGCCACCCCAGAATGACACCAGGCCCGGGTATTCCTGCCTGGCGCGGCATGACTGGAGGGTGTACTGGGAGATGGTAGATAGAAACTCGGGCCGGTTCGTTGCTTGCTGGACAATCGCGGCTCTCGGCGGGGCTGTCAAGGACCGAATATAGGGATCCAGGAACCTGTATTCCAGAGGTATCTTTGCTGGCAGGATGGACAGGAGCGTCACAAATGCCGGGATGGTATGGTACGGCAAAAATGTGGTGATGAGCGCTGCGGTGTTGAATTCGTGGATCCTGGGGAGTGGTCAGCGCTGTGACAGGAGACGACGAGCGTAATGCTTACCGAAACCTTCGGATCAGCCATTCGATAGCCTTGACTGCAGGCATGAGGCGCAACCGACTGCCTACCAAATGCAGAAATGAGTCGACGCGCTTGTCCAATGCGGCATTCTCCTCAACGGTCATCTGGGTTCGGTCGGCTTCCTGGCTCTGTTCGCTGAATAGCGTGGTACCGAAATGGGCGAATCGAGCATCCAGGTGGCAAAGGTCTTCGAAGCCTTCGAGGCATACTTGGTAGATCTCGGCGAAGGTCTGGCCGGCGGCGACTCGGGGCTCCCAGATCAGCGACTTGGAGTGGGTGGCTTTGAGGGCCTTGGAGTTGAAGCTGGCGCGCGAGTCGGCTGCGATCTGCGCCAACTGCGCAGCCAGCGATGTAGCCATACTTGAGGCCGTGCTTTCTCGAGCGGTATCCTCCTCGATCTCCTATCTCCTTTGCGACAGAGGGTATCACCAGGCGGGCGTCGGTGGTGAAGGGGAAGAGAGACGGCTGTGTGAGATGCTAACCACCGGTTGGGCCGTGTTTGTGCTGATGCGCTGGACAGGGAGCGTCTAAGCCTGCCGCAGCCTTGGAAAGCGGCCAGGAATTGCTATTTGGTTAAGACGCTTGCATTGTCCACACTCCCGAGGTTTGATGAAGTTGAAAAGGCCTTTGCGACAGCTGGAGCTCACTTCTGCTGCACTTTCCAGAAATTTTTCTGGGTCGGAGGGACCGATAAGACGCAATTAGCCAATCATACCAATTGGATAAGCTAGCTTGGTGGACTGTTTTCGCTTGCCGTCCGAAAAAAAAAATTACAGGCCCATTCCCTCCAACACCACCACTGCAGGGCCAAACTCCCAGCTTCCACCAGTCTGCTGCGAACCGGACACCGCCAGAATGGCCTCACGTCCTTCGAAGCGGAGAAGGGTCACGCCACCGCGGGAAGACGGACACGACTCTGGACCCACCGATGTCACAGTACAAAAGGCCTTCTTCAAGAGCGCAGCCAACTGGAACCTCGAACAAGCCTACGAATCGAGGACGCGGAAGAGCAAGAAGAAGGAAGCGAAGAAGAACAGCAACGAGGCTGGGGGCAGACTTCCCGTGAAGACGGCCCAGGGGACATGGCAGGTTCACGACGGCGCCGATTCGGTAGCTAGCGATGCCGAATGGCTGGAAAGCGAAGGAGACGAAGGCGCCATCGAGGAGGAACCCGAGACTGTTGCGCCAGAAGAGCCCAAGATCCCAGAGCGCGAGCAGATTCGAAAGGCCCAGGAGGAACTGGCCAAGATTGCAACGCAATTGAATGAGGATCCTGAGGAGCATCCGGGAGCGTTCAAGGCTTTGGCTCGCATCGGAGAATCGCCAATTCCTGCCGTTCAAAAGCTCTGCATTGTCACTCAAATGACCGTGTACAAGGATGTCATCCCAGGATACAGGATACGGCCCGCATCAGAGGACGCGGCCGGGGAGAAGCTTTCGAAAGATGTCAGGCGGCTCCGGACATACGAACAGGCCTTGGTATCCGGATACCAAGGCTACATCAAGTCGCTGGCACAGCACGCATCTTCGCCGGCAACCCGGGACCGGAAACGAGGCCCGTCCGTTTCCACCATTGCTTTCACCTGCGCCTGCACGCTGATCAATGCAGTGCCGCACTTCAACTTCCGGGGTGACCTTCTGCGGATCCTTGTGAGGAAATTGAGCAGCCGCAGGCTGGACGACAACTTCATCAAGTGCCGCCAAGCCCTGGAGACGTTGTTTCAGGAGGATGAAGAGGGGAATGCTTCCATGGAAGCAGTGTCTTTGATCACCAAGATGATGAAGGCTCGCGAGTTCCGCGTCGACGAGAGCGTGCTGAACATGTTCTTGCATCTCCGGTTGCTGTCCGAGTTTGTTGGCAAGGCTTCGCAGGACAGGGTTTCTCGTCCTGGCGATCTGGCGAATGGCAAGAAGGCGAAAGCAAAGAAGGAGTTCCGGACAAAACGGGAGCGGAAGCTGCTCAAGCAGCAGAAGGAAGCCGACAAGGTGATGGCTCACGCCGACGCAGCCGTCAGCCATGAGGAGAGGGAAAAGATGCAGTCAGAAACGTTGAAGATGGTGTTTGCCACCTACTTCCGCATCTTAAAGGCCCGCACACCACACGTTATGGGTGCTGTGCTTGAAGGTCTCGCCAGATATGCGCACCTCATCAACCAAGACTTCTTTGGCGACCTTCTGGAGGCGCTCAAGGATCTCATTCGCGACAGCGAAAGACCTGAGACGGAGGTCGATGGCGAGACGAACGATGACGAGGAGGACGACGAGCTCTCGGTCGTCCGCGACTCCAGTAGAGAAGCTCTCCTCTGCACCGTCACAGCCTTTGCCCTGCTCCATGGACAAGACGCCCACAACGCCCGCTCCGACCTGCACCTCGACCTCTCCTTCTTCATCACCAACCTCTACCGCAGTCTCCTCAGCCTCTCGGTCAACCCAGACCTAGAGCTTGGTGCCAAGTCCCTGCACCTGGCCGATCCAACCGACCCGTCCTCAGGCAACCCGGCCGACCGCCGAGACAACAAGATCAACCTCCAAACCACCACGGTGCTCCTCATGCGCTGCCTCAGCGGCGTGCTCCTCCCGCCGTGGAACATACGCTCGGTGCCGCCCCTCCGGCTCGCGGCCTTTACCAAGCAGCTGATGTCGGTCGCCCTGCAGACGCCCGAGAAGTCGTGCCAGGCGGTGCTGGGCCTGCTGCACGACGTGGTACACACGCACGGGCGCAAGATCAGCGCGCTGTGGAATACCGAGGAGCGCAAGGGCGACGGGACCTTCAAACCCCTGGCCGAGACGGTGGAGGGGACGAACCCGTTCACGACGACGGTGTGGGAGGGGGAGCTGCTGCGGAAGCATTACTGTCCCAAGGTCAGGGAGGAGCTGAAGGCGATGGAGAAGGAGCTGAAGGGTATCTAGTCTGTTGTGGGCGGATGATAGGTCACAGGAGTGGAATCTCGACTTGTCCATGCTGAAGTTGCCCCCTTGGTTCGTGACCGGCAGTGTTGTCGCCCTTGGTCAGATATGGTCGGCTGGCAGAACCGCCTCTATGTTCATCGAGGCATGGGCTTTTGCTTCCGTCCGATTCCGAAGGGGTTTCGATGCCCAACCAACAGTCTTCTCTCTTGTCGACACGACATGGCTCTAGCTCGCCACTCTTGTGGGCTTCGCACTCGGCAACCCGACAGCCGCAATGCCATACCCCCGCGTGCCACGTTCTGATGCTTGGTCAGAGAGTGTCCCGTTGATGGCATACCGGTATTCGTATGGTCGAGTTTCAGGAAGAGCATCCCGAATGCAACATTGGTCTGTGATCAGCTCAGGGGGGAAGCGTGTCTTTGGTCCCGATCTGGCAACTTAGCCCCCCCGGGGGAGCCCAAGAGTCCATTCTCTCCTCCCCTTTTCGTTTCTGCCAAACTCATCGCCTCATGTTTTAAACCCAATACGGAATGCGGCTGCAGTGCCTCACAACCTTGGTGGAGTGACGGGTTGGTGTTTTGAACCGGCTCATATCCAACTTTAAATTATACCCATCTCAGATGTTCACCGCGGTTCGGGGGTGATTCAAAGATCCATGCCGCTTCTCGCCAAGCAACACGAGCAGGCCAGTCGGCTAGCCAACGGGCTTGGGAAAAGCAGTGCTGTGCATACATCACTGCATGTATTGGACCTTCCAGTTGGCGAGCTTTGGGAAGACATGGATGGGTTAGTAGGGTTACCCAACTGAACAGGGCACTTATCGTCCCCGACTTGTTCTTGGGTTGTCTGAGCGTTGGGGGTTGGTGTTCATGCCCCTGGAACTCGCAGAAGGCGCAGGGATCATGTCAATCACCCAGCCGATCATGGGTTACGGAGCGCCGGTTTCAGATATTCTGTCTTTATGGTGACCCTGCAGGTCGCAGCAAGTTCCATGCGGTTGATCGTTGGGTAAACAGGCGGGCGGACGGGGAAGAGGTGCAAAATCCCAGTCTGACCAAAATGCAGTCCTGGGGAACTCGGACGATATGTCACCACTTGATCCTCTCTGTGAAGGCCTGTACGTGGGGCATTGCTTCCAACTTGGTTTCCTCTAGAATAAGGTAAGCTACATTATACAAGGGAGACGATGTTCTGAGGACGCTAAGTGAGGTGGTTTGGGGTCTGTGTGGTGTTGGTTGAGATTCGGGTGATTGATGCAGTCACTCCTCCATGATTGGATGTACTACCTCATGTAAGAGGTTCTACCTTGAGTCAGCTCAATTAAGAGAATAAACCTGGAATACTGTGGTATGTATGAGCGACCAAGTTTTGTATGTTTTACCCTCCGGTTCAAATGAGTTTCTGAGGTCAATAGCTCTCAACACTGGTGATGTCATCAGGGGGTAGCACTGAACCGTACCTAAGATACCTTTTGTCTTCGATGACGCTCAGTACCGACCTCGTATTGGAATGTGAAGCTCGACACATAGTCGCTGCAGAGCATCTCTCTCTCTCTTCACGAGGTTTCATCTCATGTATACCCTCGCTCGACTATCAAAGTCTGTATCGTATCTTCGCCAACCCATCAAACTTCATCCAGCTCGAACATTCTCAACCTACCGTCGTCATGGTATGTACAAACACGCGGAGCATTTTAGCCCCGTAGAGCCAACAAACTGATCTCGCTGGACTGGTATCGGTGAGATGTTCTTGGACATCTTAGACATCATGCTGACTGTCCTGTCAGGTCAAAGACAACGAGACAGTCATCAAGTGAGTACATTGTCTCCAACTGGACAGCGTTGGTCCTTGGAGCTCACCAACCAACACACACAACTTTAGGGAGTTCAATGAGCTCGTCAACATGGGCCCAGACCAGTTGAAGGAATGGCTCGGCAGTGAGGATTCTGCCGGTGCAGGCTGGTCCAAAAATGACGGTTCAGGCGAGACAGTTGGCCACGAGAGGTAAGCCGGGTACAATACATGACGAGGCAGGCAGTTGGCTTATAGGCTGGGTGAACACTCAACCAACACACTTGCAGCGGCCGTAAGATCATCAAGATCCTGGAGAAGAACCCAAGCAAGGACCCCAGCAAGTACGACGAGGACGACTTGGGCCACATGCGAAAGGTTGTGGCTTACAACAAGCGCCACCTGGCCCAGGAAGGAAAGGCAAAGCAGGATCCGAACAGCAAGAGTGCAAAGTCCTTGAAGAACTGGGGCCACGATCCTCAACAGGAGGCTTAGATGTTCTTAGATGCTCGGGCGGGATGGTGGATATTAAAGTGTATGATTGAGTGAACACAAGGATCCAACGTACTATTGCATCCTTATGATCAGACGCAGAATCGACCATACCAGAGAGGCCATGCAAGCAAAGATTCCATGTCTAGTCAGCGTGGAGGTTCGGAGTTGGCCGGGTGATTTGTTGGATCTCCGGCATGCGAGCTCGAGAGGCATCATGTGCAGATACGGATAAAGGTGAAGAGGTGGAGTGGTAGGGTGGCTGGTGGGTCCCCAATATGCATCTCAAGCACAGACCTCGGAAAAAACGTTGAAATCTCCCTGCCGCCTTGAGTGCCGCCTGCATCAGTGCCTTCTGCTGACCGAGTTGTCCACTGCGCATCAAGCAGATTCTCATCAACAACTCCATGGTTGTCGCCTCCCGGCCGACACCTTGAGTCGCGGGTGTGTGCAGCTCACTGTCCCGCTCCCGTTACTGCCATGCGGTGTTGTCCGCATTCGAGCCGTTGCCGAGTCAAAGCGCCAGGGAGCTTTTTGTTCTGGAAGAAGCTGTGACAGCCTTGTCGAGTTTCATCTCTTTCCCCGATCCCCTGGTCTGATGACCGAGCACAGCGGCGCCTGTTTCGGACTCTGCACCCGCACGAGCCAGGCTGGAATCGGAATTCTGCCGATTCTCTTTCTGGGCAAGTCCGAGATACCCCGCTGCCTGACCGCGAGCCCCTTTTCTTTGAACATGGGCTCGGGATGGTTGCATCGCAGGGGAAGAGACCTCTCGCTCACATCTGTGCCTGCATGAGGTAACGGAGTCCTGCAGCTGGCTCTCCTCTCCTGCCTCGGCGCAATCACACGCAGCGGCCGACGAGGAACACCCCCGCTCAATGCAGGCTGTCAGGTACACCAATGGAAGCTGCAGGACTCGACGGGACGGCAATCCCACCGCGCTGACAAGGTTGCCGCCGTTGTCCCGAGCTGCTGTCGAACCCCGAGGCAGCTCTTCAGAATGTTTCGAGATCTGCTAGCATAGAGAACCTGTCTCTCCGTGTTTGATCGGCCTTGGCATGGACTCCAAGGAAGCACCATCCCGTCCACTGTCAGTGGTTTCCCCGCCTGGGCGACCTTCTTACCAGGCTTGTCTGCATCGAACAAGAGGGTTTTTTGTCCACTTTCTCACCTGGGCGCCAAGCAATCTCAGCTCTAAACCGGGCGTGCTGCCTGGACATGGTCATACGGCACAGAGAGATCTCTCACTGCACGAACAAGATCTCACCCGCCTCGGGCAGTCCAGCTCCAATGGATGGATATTGGATGGATCTCGTACAACCCGCGAAGAACCGCAACGGACCCCTGCTGTCGCCCGGGCGGCTAGTCGACCAAGCTCCTATAAGCGGCCACGCAGCTCTCCAGATCGTACATTACAGCGCGGGATCTGGAGATATTTGATAGGACAGGTCGTTGCTGAGGTCGCTTCTATCCTCCCCCACGGCCGTCTTGTTCGGCCCCTCGGCTGCTATTCTTGGCTACCGGCTGTCATTCCACTGCCGATTTGTTGTTGACAGAGCGCTACGGAGTACAAGAACATGGCCACTGAAACAACTTCCAAGAATCTGTTGAAAAATCCAATCAGCATCCCGAAGAGCTCCAGCTCCATGTCATTCATGGATGTTCGCCCTGGCATCGGTTCAGCTCCTCCACACAAAGGCTCTTCCAGGCGTTTCGCTAAACTCAAACCGTGACACAACCACCGTGATTGGGTGGAGAGCCAGCGGCAACACACGAGCGTTAATGTTACGGTCAGGTACGAAGTTGAGCTTATTTTGGCCCCAGAGACGTGAAACAGCGCCCCTGATGAACCACGGGACTATTATCTCCACGTGCGCAGGGTAGTGTAGTTGGATAATCCCGCCATCACTCCTATCATAGTAGGTTGTGTGGTGCACAGACGCTAAGATGCTCGCCCTCCCAAGAGGCTGCCCGAGTGATAACTCCCTTGATCGCAAGCAGACCTCACTCAAGCATATCTGCCTGAACGGCAACCTGATAGCAAACGATCAACGGAACAGTTGAACAGCACTGGGGAAACGCCCACCACTCCACCTAGTTGCCGCTAGGGCCGGGCCAGCCTGCAGAAGAACGCCAAAATCGCGACATTGAATCACACGCCACGAAATGCAAGATGCAGGCGGCTGGGCCTGTCTGGAATGCTATCTTCCACCGTCACCACATCGTACTGGCTGAAGCGGAATGACCCCCGCCATCCAGGCGGTATCCGGGAGCGCCAGGAGTTGCGCAATGCAACGTCGAATGCGCAGAGCGGGCGAAGCCAGGATTCTCCGTTGCTGTATGTAGAAAACAAGACCGGGCTGAAAGCTCAAGAACTTTACCGCAGTACTGTGGTAGGTAAGTTAGGTTCAGCCCACATGCCCTGGCCGGCGATCTGTGCTGTCTGCTGTCTGCCGTGGGCGAAGGCAATGAGAGTGAGCTTCTGAAACAGATAGCTTTTCTGTTTCAGGATGCTCGCCATGTGTGATCAAGGGCAGCGTGCACATGCACCAAGTTCCCCGAGCTTGAGTGGGGGTTGTTGTTTGCAGTGGGCTGTTTCGCTAGGATGGGGACATGGAGGATGAGTGGTCGGTCCAAGATAGCACCTTCAGGAAGAAGTCAAAGATGGTAGCTTCACCTGATGGTCCCAACCGTTGGATGTCGAAGGGTTGTCCGAGAAGGATCGAGGAAGAGCACAGAAAGGAACCCATCGCCAGATGCCGTCTGTGGGGCAAGATGTGTGGGGCGGGAGTGCTGAGGAGCCGCCTCGCCGATCAGCGCCAGCCAGACAATGTAGTGGCGGAGAAACAAGACTTCGCTGGTGGACAACAACAAGAAGGGCCGAAAGAATCCCATTCCACAACGACAAATGCACGCGGGGGTTCCATTGTCTGCAAGGCCCAAGATCGCGTCCAGACCGTCGAAGGGCCCAAGCGGACAAGAAAAACGAACGGGCTTGGCCAAGAGAGGGGCCGAGGGCACACCCTGGTCAGCCATCGGTGGGCTATTTCTGAAGCATGTTTCAGATTTGACTGGGGGGGTCAACTCAAAGTCTGTGGCTGGACAATGCCCCGCCGCCTGCCGCCTGCCGCCCACCTGCAGTGACGACAGCAGCCGGGCTCGGCTGGGCAGGACGGCGCGACGTCAGGTCAGCTCCCGGTAACTGACAGCCAGTGGATATGGTTGGCTCGACAAGTCGTCAGCAATGGCCCGTGGTTTCTGTCCTGGGCGCCGGCTCTTCTTCACCGCCCACAGTCGAGCGATCCAGCACGGGTACGGCAAAGGCTCAAGTTAAAAGAATGACAGGAGAATACACAGGATGTTGAAATGGCCATACCCTCAGAGGTCGGACAATGAGTTGTGGCTCGTTAATAAATGAAGCAGACAAAGCCATTGAGGTATGGGGGTTTGTATGGATCTGAGTGATCGAAGACTCCGTCATCATCTCAGACCTCAGATCTACAAGCAAGTTTCGGTATCGTCCGCTTGTTGATCCTTACCTATCTTACGGATAACGCAAAACGATTTGGAGAACAAGACAGCGGCCGATGAAGCTGTCGAGCGGAGGAAAAGGCGGGAGGTCTTTTCGTACGCCGCATTGCCGTTTCACGACCTTCCACTCTGTTCTGTTGGCCTTGCAGAAAATTACAACGCTCCATCCGCGGTACTGCCCTGCGGAGAAGCCCAATCAGCAGGCGGCTGACGGCGATGGCCCATGGCCTCCACTTCGTACCACGGTTGAGGATATTTTTATGACCGGCAATTTCTTGGAGCCGGCCCCCAAGCAGGCCGCATCGGCTGTGGCTTGCAGAGCGCTTCCCCTGCAACACCGACGGCCAGTGCTTCCGTCTTGTCACGAGCTGCGAAGCCCACAACAAAGCGGTATTGGCTTCAGGATCACGATACTGAGCGCCACGTCTGACTAGGGTCCAATCGTATGGTCTAGGTAATGTACTCTGCCTCCTAGTAAGCACAACGACAACGCGCTATCATGGCTTGAGAGAAGGGCTTTACAAACCTACACATAGCAGCGCTGACCTGGGAATTAACACGAGGCACGCGGCCTGACTCCTCCATACAAATAAATGTTTGACGACACCCGGACAGCACAGATTCATGTTGGTGTGCTCTCCTGCCCTCTCAGCCAACTGCCGCTCGCTCGCCAGCAAGCATTGCGAGCCAAGAATTGGGAGCCAGAATCAACCTCCACTCAAGCACAGCGGAGCAAAACCGTTGCACTCGCGCCACCAACATCGCTGAAGACGGCGATCTCGCCATCGCGCTGGGGCAGAAAACTCCACAGTAGGAGGCGACTCAACGGCGCTCGCAGCGCTGGGGAGCTTGGTCAGGGAAGGCTTATCTATTATAGTCGCCAGCCGAGAGTGTAGAAGTCATTGCAATGGAGGTGTCACCCGGTCTAGAACAGGGAGGCCACACTGAACGGATTGACTTTCCCGAGTCACTGTTGTTGGTGCCTCACAGGCATCAACGACTTCTTGTCCATTGAAGCTAGCCGTAAGAGTTCAGAAACTGGGTGAGAGGTATGGGCACTCCTGATTCCTTGTGGCTGGGCCGGGTGAAGCCACAAACTCTGAATCACCTGGATGGAAGGACTGTCAGGTTACTGTGTCTTCTCCCGCAGGGTGCAGAATGCAGATGGATGCCCTGGCTGCTATGGGCTGGGATGTCCTGGGTCGTGCTTTTTAGCGTCCGGGTGCTGTGCTCCGCAAACCAACTTCCAAGCCCCACTGTCCCGGTCCCTAGCCCTCTATCATTGGTCAAGTCATGCTCCTGACCTCCCCTGGGCCCGAGCAAGCGAAAGGGCAAAAGTCATTAAACCCCCAGGGTCGCCCGCCCACTCGCCCTTCTAGCCATCTCGCGATCATTTTCCCAAGCCTCCTCTTCGTCCCCCCTTCTTCCTTTCCCCTCCCTGGATTTGTCGCAGGAGGCCACTGTAATTCCCTCCCCTACACCATTCGTGCATTGTGCATTTGACTGCACTTGCATCGCCCGGCGCTTTGTTTTCCCTTCTATCAACCCCCCCAGAGACAATCATCCCGTCGTTCTTGCATGTACTCGAAGGCCAGCCCTCCCCAGTCAAGCATCCGACATCTCGCGTCGCAGCCACCGTACATCGCCGCTACGACCCTGTCAACCAGCTCTGTGCCTGTTTGATAGACATCGATACCTGGGTATCCTTTTTGATTGGTTTCGTTTCGCTCAAACAAGGGCTTTCATCTCATTCAACCATTGTTCCTCGGCCGAGTGCCCGCTAGCGCACAGCAATCCAACATCTGTCAGCGACCGCAGCGACAGCCTCGAAATCCACGACGCAGCTAGCGACCACGCCTACCACTCCCTTGGCGCAATCGGAGGAAAAGGGGTTGAAGAGACTTGGACTCATTTCCTATGTCACGGGCTGGCCTCGAAAAACTCGACCTCTAAACCAACAAAAGCACATGCAGCATTTGTTCACGGGCAGCGCCTGAGAGCACGACAGCGTCGGAGTCTGGTCGCATCCCGCTCGGTTCATTAGACGATCGATTGCGCAGTTTCTGCTCCGGGGATCGCCCCCTCCCGCCTTGCTGGGTTTCAAGGTCGCATGTCAATTGAGTTGACTCTCCGACTTTGCATCACCCGCCGCCGCCCGTTGGCACCGTCGCCGACTGCGTCCGACCATAGCGCGACCCTTCCGATATGTACCCACAACAGAATGCAACAATGGCTGGGCAACAGATTCCAGAGACGTTCATGCTGAGCGCAGAGGCCCAACAAGCTCTTCCACAGGATGCTCAGGTAGCTCTACAGCAAGTTGACAATCGTGAGTGCTGATTCAGGGAGAGAGGCGAGCGTCGGGTGATTGCGAGCATGGCTAATTTGCTGGACCTGCAGTCAAATATTTCCTTCTGTCGGCGCCGGTTGACTGGACTCCCGACCAATACATTCGACGCTTTCTCCTTCCGACCGGCGAGTACGTTTCGTGCGTGCTATGGAACAACCTGTTTCACATCTCAGGGACAGACATCGTAAGATGTCTCTCGTTCCGCTTCCAGGCTTTCGGGCGGCCGGTGAAGAACTCGAAGAAATTCGAGGAGGGCATCTTCTCGGACCTGCGCAATCTCAAGTCAGGGACGGATGCCACGCTGGAGGAGCCCAAGAGCGCCTTCCTCGATTTTCTCTACAAGAACAACTGCATTCGGACGCAGAAGAAGCAAAAGGTCTTCTACTGGTACAGCGTGCCACACGACAGGCTCTTTTTGGACGCCCTGGAGAGAGATCTGAAGAGGGAAAAGATGGGCCAGGAAGCCACGACGGTCGCCGTTAGCGAGCCGGCCCTCTCCTTCCAATTCGATTCCTCGCAGTCGCTGTACGAGCAGCTCACGAAAGCCCAGCAAGCCAACTCGTCCTCCTTCAACCCGCAGCCGGTCTCTTTCCCCCAGCCCCAGGAAAACTCTCCGGTAGTGGCGCCGATGGAGTCGATGCCCCCGCCCCAAATGATGCACCAGCCGATGCCTCAACAGATGCCTCAGCAGATGCCTCAGCAGATGCCTCAGCAGATGCCTCAGCAGATGCCTCAGCAGATGCCGCAGCAGATGCCTCAGCAGATGCCACAGCAGATGCCCCAACCGATGCCCCAGTCCATGGCTCCGATGCCTCAGACAATGGCCCCGTTGTCTGACGGCATGGACTCCATGGCTCCGTACGGAACCATGGCCATGGCCCCATCAATCCCTGCGCCCCAACCCGCGGTCAAGCGGGACCCTGATTTCCAACGCGTTCAGTACAACCAAAACGGCGTCCCATTGAACCCAACGCACCAGCGGCACACGTCGATGCCCGCCTTCGCTCTGGAGTACTCGCCCGCCCCGTCTTTCGTCTCATCGCACTATGAGGACTACAGCCAGAGGGGCATCTCGTACGAGCCGTTGACGCCTCCGCAGCAGGCAATGGCCATCGGTAGCGAGCCGGCTTACATCGCAAATGAGGAAACGGGCCTGTACAGCGCCATTCCGGACCATCTCAACCCCGTCGGCGCCCTGAACGGCATGATCCACCTTCCGCCGTCAAACCTGGCTGGACCTTCGTATCAACGATCCTACGGCCCCAACAATGTGTACTCTTCTGTGATTGAAGGTTCGCCGACCTACAAGCAAAGAAGACGGCGCTCGTCGATCCCTCCCTCTGTGTCGGCCACAACTGCGGCCATGGCCGCGGTCACTTCTGCGGCCCACCGCCCCTCAGACCTCAGGAGATCGGTGTCGGCTTCCGTTGGCCCTGTTGCCGAAGGAGAGGAGACTGAAAATACCTCCCCGCCTGGCCTGACGTACAGCAACTCGGGCATGCCGCTCAATCATCACCACGACCTGTCGCGCCACGGGACTCCGCTCTCCGCCGTGGAGGGCAGCCCCGCTCTCAACCCAATGGCTCTCCAGCAACACGACTATTCTCCTCTACCAGGCGATGAGCTGGGTCCGCTGAGCGATCAGCGGACAATGATGCATGGTGGTCCCAACGTGGTACGCAGGGCTCGCTCCGCAACCGTCATGGAACTCGGCCCGTACCCCCAGAAATCTCACACCTGCCCTATCCCCTCTTGCGGCCGTCTCTTCAAGAGGTTGGAGCACCTGAAGCGGTAAGACTTGGCAAATTTTTATTTGTCAACATGTGATCCTCCTGCCGGTGTATCTAACCAAACCTTCCAGACACGTGAGAACACACACACAGGAAAGACCCTACATCTGCCCTTATTGTAGCAAGGCATTCTCCCGATCAGACAACCTAGCACAGTATGACCCCTCATTTCCTTGGTGTATCATTTCCTCTTGTCAGTCGACAGCTGGGAAGTTGAGCAGCAATGTTGCGCAAGTGGCACGCCAAAAACGGAGCACTCATCCAGGCCTGATGCGGCTGGCCACCGTCACATTACAACAGCACTGCCCAACAAAACACCCAAGCAAACTAGATCTTATAGGTATAGGCCAGTCACTGACGCAGGTATCTCGTTGCAGGCACAAGCGTACGCATGACCGAACCGACGGCGCCGAGGGCAACTTCAACTCGGGCGAGGAGGAGGAGCAGTATTCCGGTGAGGATCAGATGGACTCGATTGGAGACGCGTCCCCGACGTCTGAGAACGGGTATGTGGCCGGGTCCCTTGACGCGGCGGTCAACCGCAGCATCCACAACCCGGCAAACGGCGGGCCTCCGGCGAACACGACGAGCCACCCTCATACACAAACGTTCAACAGCCTCCAGACGCTCAGCATGCCCATGACTATGAGCCAACCACATGCCATCAACACCGGCGGCATGGCATGATGCAGCGCGCACACCCGCGGCAGCCGCGTTGCTTTTTTTTATATACTTTGTTTCTTCATACCATTCTTGGCCTCGTATAGCGGGCATCTTTTCCCATATCGCGCGACCGACTTCCAGAAAGCGATGTCGAGTGCCTCGGCGGTGTAAACCATTTTCGTCTTTTTTTTTTTGTTTTGTTTTCTTCTGTCAGTGGCGATCTCGTTTACGATGTTCCGAGGATTGCCCTCTTGTAAGTAAGCAAGCAATCTCGGGTGTCTGAAAAAGATGGGTGTTGTGCGTGCGTGCTAGAGACGGGTCGCCGGAAAGAAGAGGCTTTTTTCCCGTGCACTTTGTGGCGAGAAGAGATCTCGTCCTTTGAGGGTGGGTAGGTGGTTATTCACCCCACCCAACTTTCTTCCTCGCATTTTGTTGAGGCAAGGAAGAGAGAGAGAGAGAGAGGTTGGATTACGGGACGGACGAAGAAGGAAGAAGGCGCGCGAGACTCTTGTAAATATAGCTTTGCCTTACCTTTTTCCCTGTTTTCTCACTTGCTTGGTCTGTTTATAGCATATGAGATGTGGCTGGTGCCGGAAGCACGATACCTGGCGATGATGCAATTGATACTGTTAGGAACAGTTGGTGTTTTTTTCCTGTCTCTTGAGAAGGCGCTTCCGTGTGATGGCTCTCCCACTCACTGCACAAGCCTGGCTACGGTACGATCTACGGTCGGCATCTTACTGTCGGATACTTCCGCCGACCCTCCATCCGACTGGTTGGGACTCAGCTGAAGGCTGGACTGACGTCAACCGGTCGACACATGCGGCTGGGTCATCGATCTGGTGGCCCCGATCTGACCGCTGCATAATCAGGTCAGTGGGCTTCTTGCTGGGCCGTCCAGCTGGTCCCATCGGCCCAGGGAGGGTAGGTCACTGAGGACAGGCCCAGGGATTTGGGTTGGTAGTTATCGGGTACCTTAGCATGACCAGGGTGTCATCTGCTGCTGCGCCCGGCTTGTTTTTGTACGCCTTGGTGACAGCTCTCCTTCTCACGTGGCGGTGTAAAGACGCGTGGGATACCTCGCGATTCGGAACTCCTAAGTTGCACAACACGCAGATTGTCCCAGGGCGGTCGTTAAAGTAACAGCAAGAGGCTTGGTTGTTTCTGTACGTGAACAGCGGCGGGTTTTTGGACTCTCTAGAGCTACGATGTTTTTCTGGCTATAAAATCACACGAGTTACATCCGGTTCAATGGATACTGGCATGTTGATGACTAGACATGGGAAGACACAGATGATTGCCTGCGTCTGTCGACGGCAGCTGAGTTGTGTGCTTGCCCTGATCTACCCTCAAGTACACAAAGCAGGTTGAACCGGATTTGGGTTCAGGTCGGGCTGTGTAAGAGGCAAAGCTACCACTAGAGGACCTGGCTGATCGGCCACGGAATGTTTGATATCATCCAGTAGCGGCAGCGTACAGGAGCGGGAGGCAGGCGGGGACCAAGGGTTTGTTCCAACAGTAGTCCAGTGCCATGAAAAGCTTGTTTGCCAGTGCAATGGTAGAGGCAATGTCAGACCGAGCTTGTAGCTTGCCGTGACTCGGTAGCAATGTGGGGGTGTGCGGGCCCGAGAGGTGGGCATCTTGCTTGCAGCGGCTGAGAGCTGCTGGTGCTTGCCACGTTCCCGTTGAAGGCAGGAGGCCAGGATGAGGCTCCTGCGAGGAATCCGGCTCCAAAGAATCCTCTCTCGGCGAGACAAACTTGCACACAGAGTGATGAGTGTTTGCTGCACGCCCTGTTCCTCGCCAGCTGCTCGATTATTGCACCAATGCGAGCAAAGGCGCAATCATCTCCTCTTACCCTTCCCTTTCCCAGCTGGGCCCCTCACCGAAGCGGCGATGGCCCGCGCCTCTCTGGCGCTGACTCGCAGTTCGGCACCTCTCATCCTCCCCACGGCTGGCAGATCGACCGGCCGATCGCCCCGCGGCTTCTTGCTCACTTTGGACTTCTTCGACTCCCTCTCGAGGACGATGCCGTTCTCCCGCGCCTCTCTCCTCCGCTTCTGCTCCTTCGCCGCAGCGGCGCCCACGATGCCCTTGCGCATCGACATGGGCATCTTTGGTTGGCCCAGGACGCTCTCCTTGGCACCGAGGGCCTGTATCCGCATGTCGGTGGTCTTGCGTGCCGTGCGGCCGGCGGCGAAGGCGCGCGTGTTGGTGGCGGTGCCCGCGGCGTGCTCGGACTGCCAGTGGGAGGCGTTGCCGCCGGCAGCGGAGAGAATGTGGGACTCGGCAATGAGGCGCTGCAGGGCGAGGTCGTTGGCGAGCAGAGCGGCGCTGTCCTCGGGATCCTCTTGGTCGGATGGCGTCTTCTTGGCGTTGGCTGTCGACTGTGCCGCTTGCTGGCTGGGGTCGGGTGGCCTGGAGGACTGGGCTGCTTGTCAGCAACGTTCGCCGACCGGGTAAGATCGTTGCAGTCTTACGAGGTAAGCTTTGAGCTCCTTCTTGCTCATTTTCGCCGTGTCTGCTGTGGGGGCGGTTGATGTGTAGTCAACTACCTGGACAACAGGTGTATCGGCCTCGGTCTCTGCTGAGTCTCAGCACTCGGTCCCCAACCATTTGCAGTGATCAGAGGCGGTAGGCATACCCTCATCGTCTGAAACCCCGCTCCATTCCGAGTCGACTTGGTCCGCTTCTGCGTCGCTGTCGTCATCGTCATGGCTCACATCGCTACCGCGGCTATCGTCGCTGTCGATGTCGTTTGCAGATCTCTTTTGTGCGGCACAGACGGCATCGGGAAGTGGCTTGAATCGCGCCTCGAAGTGCCGCCTGAGGAGCTCTTGGGCATTGGCAATTGCCTCTGCATTATCTCCAACAGGACGGTACTTGCGCTTTCCTAATACACTCGGCATTGTGGGAGAACTTGAAGTGAAGTACGGAGACTGAGCGTCGATCAAGGGTCGCGAGACGTGCTCCTGGCCAGCTCTGGAGGCTTGCGCTGGTAAAAATTGTTCGGAACCTCGATGGCCGGCTGCTGTGGCTTATCTTATCGCTTGCCAAGCGCTGCGGGTGCCCCTCCGACGCCGCGATGGTTGAGAGCCCCTCAACACCAAAACAAAACGGAGCAAAGACTGAGAATGGGGTTTTGACTGTACCATATTGTTTTACCTGGGTCTTCATACAAGCTTAAAGACAATTTGCAAACCCGAGTTCGCAGCCCAAAAAATGACGCGTTTCCGACCGTGCATTGATCTGCACGCAGGCCAGGTCAAGCAGATTGTTGGTGGGACACTAGACAGCAAAACCTCCTCGCTCCAAACAAACTTTGTCTCGCCTCACCCGCCTGCCCACTTTGCTCGGCTCTACCGGGACAATGGCCTCGCTGGCGCCCACGTTATCATGCTTGGGCCGGGCAACCAGGATGCCGCCCGCGAGTCACTTGCAGCATGGCCCGGGGGGTTGCAGGTCGGCGGCGGCATCAACGACTCCAACGCCAGAGAGTGGATAGATGCCGGTGCTGAGAAGGTTCCATTCTGTCTTGCCTCCACATTTCCAGCATGCCCGCTGACACGTTCTTCCAAGGTCATCATCACCTCTTTCCTCTTCCCCAACGGCACCTTCTCCCAGCCGCGCCTTGACTCGGTCCTCGCCGCCCTGGACGGCGACAGGAACAAGCTGGTCATAGATCTCAGCTGTCGACACCACGACGGCGAGGACAGGTGGTTCGTGGCCATGGACAAGTGGCAGACAATCACCGACATGGAAGTCTGCCTAGGTAAACCAACCTTCCACCCTCCTCCTCCAGCCTTCGTCTCCAGCCTTGCGTATGTTGTTGTCCTGTCTAACTCACTCACCATTTCAACCTCCTCAGAATCCATCAGACGGCTAGAACCATACTGCTCCGAGTTCCTCATCCACGCGGCCGACAACGAGGGTCTGCAGAGGGGCATCAACGAGAAGTTGGTCGAGAAGCTGGCGCAGTGGTGCAGCATCCCAGTGACCTATGCTGGCGGAGGGCGGAATCTGGAGGACCTGGAAAAAGTAAAGCAGCTAAGTGGCGGAAAGGTTGACTTGACCATTGGAAGCGCCCTGGATTGCTTTGGGGGTAGTGGCGTTACACTGGCCGAGTGTGTCGAGTGGAATTGCCAGCAGGAAGCCTAGTCAATACGCAAAATGAAGCTCAAGCACAAGAGAAGAGCTACTCCCTCGGGTATTGTACACAGTCGCCCAATCCTCCTGAACACAAACCATTGTAGAGGCATCTGTAACAACGACATATCAACTGTAAATGCATTCCTACAAGACTAACGCAAAACTCAATACACAAAGAAGCAAACCCAAGAGTCTCGGCTCCTCGTCCCTTGATATTAGTCAAAGCCAGTTCGAACTTTTTCTATCTGACCCAACCCTAGACCCATAAGTAGGAGAAGAGAGTGACAGGAGCATGAATCGAATATCAAAAGCATACCTCGACTCCATACCAGAGTAAAAGACAAAGCAGAATAAAGTACGCTTGCTAGACTGACAGATAAGTAAATGTACGTGGGGCATAATGGCAAGCCCCGAAAAGACGACTCGTACCGCAACAGCCGGCAGCGGAAAAATGGAAAAGAAGAGAGAGGTCAAACAACAGAGAGATAGAGAAAGGAAAAAGCAAGAGAGGAGGGCCAGCTGGTTGAGCCAACCAAGCCACACCTCATGTGCCCGTGTTGCTTCCATACAACGCATCCCATCCCCAGTATCCATCCATCCATCCCGTCCCATCCATCGCCATGCGTCATCTCATCCTCTTCATACTCCAAACAAAACTCCACATGATTATCCTGTCCCTGACGTCTCGACATCACGAACATGTCCATCCATCCAAACTTCTCAACACTTGACATCATCATGCCCGTGTGTCGTCGCAGAGGAAAAACAAAAGAAGTCCCCAAACTCTCCCATGACTCCCTCGTCCTTACACATACATACTCTTAGTCCGCGAATGCACCCTCTTCCCCTCGGCCCTCTTCTTCACCGCCTCCTCCCTCTTCAGCACCAGCTCGCACCACTTTCCCTTCATCCTGCTCCCCGCGCCGGTTCCAACAGCCAAGTCGTCGGCGCCGTCGACCGACCCGAGGCTGTCGCGCCCCACGACCTCGCCCAGGACCCTCATCCAGCCCTCCTTGTCCGCCGTCGAGTCGGCATAAAAGTCAATGAGCTCCCCGTTGTTGAACCGGATCCGGAACCCTTCCTCGACAAACATGTAGCCCTCCTCCTCCTCGGCAAACGCCGACCGGCGCCGCTTGCCGCCCCGACCCGTCGTCTCCTTCTCCATGAGCGTGCGCCGGTCGTCGATCAGCCGCTTGGCGTTGGCCAGGTTGATGGTCGCGCGCGGCTGCCGCGTGGCCTCGTGGTAGGCCGTGAGCTTGGTGCCGACGAGCTTGAAGTAGCGGCGCCGCCAGTACGGGCAGTCGCCGCCCTGCTGGCTGAGGTGGCCCTCCCAGCACCGGGCGAGCCGCTCCTCGGCCGCCTTCATCTCGCGGATGCACGAGTTCATGCTCTTGGGCATGTCGTCGTCGGTGGCGCCCTTGGGGCGGGGCACAAATAGCAGCTGCAGCTCGAGCTTGCCAACCTTGTAGGGCGCGCGGCGAATGACACCGCCCGCGCCCGCGCCGCCCGCGCCGCCGGCGTTGCTGCGCTTGCTCTTGACGCTCGACGCGAAACCCGCGTCTTCGGTGGCCCACTCGTTGAAGGCGGCCACCTCGACCAGGTACGGCCGGCCAAAGCAGCGTGGCTCGTGCTCCTTGAGACAGACGTAGGCGCGCGCAAAGCTGCCGTCCTCGGCCGCCAGCGGGCTGAGCAGGTCCCACGCCGTCGGGTGCTGCGACGCCTTCATCATCATCTGGCGGGCCTGCGCCTCACGCTGGGCGATGAGCCGCTCCTCCTCCTCCTGCAGCTTCTGGCGCAGCTCCATCTCACGGCGCTTCTTGGGGGATGCGAAGACGCGGCTGAAGGTCGACGTCTTGGGCTTGGAGGCTTTGGTGGGCGACGGCAGCGCCTTCTTGCTGACGGGTGTCGGCGCGGGCTTCTCGAGCTTGACGTTGAGTGTGAGCTGGAACTCGAGGTCGTTGGGCACAACGAGCTCAAACTCTTGCCCGATTGGCGCGTTGCGCGCCAGCTCGAGCCAAGCGGTCGTCACGCAGTGAACGCCGTTGTCAAGCGTCAAGCTGAACCATGTACGTTCGTCTGTAGCGCTGTCAGCGATGCTTTACCTGGCGGGATCCGGGTGGATTGCTCTCTTACTCTTCGGGATTGGCAGGTCGAGATCTTTGACTCCCATCACCTTGACAAAGAGTCTGCCTCTCTCGCCGCTCTCCTCTGTCGCCATCTCCACGGCCATGTCTTCTTCGTTGACCTGGCCCAGGGCGGCAGCATTGCTCTCCTGACCCGGCAAGGGCGGGACGGGGCCTGTCACGGGGAGTCTCTTACGATAACTCCGCTTCCTCTGACCGCCGCTCCAGGGCTCGACAGTCCAGGACTGCGGGCGGGCCGGCTTCACGGGTGAGTTGCCAGCCGAGCGGCAAGCGCGGACGTCGTCAGTGTCCTTGTCACTCGCTGTAACAAGCTTCGTGTTCTGTCGCATGAGGTAGCCGCGCTGTTTATGTTGTGACATGTTAGTGCTCAAGTCGCCTGTAGTTGCTGTGAGGGGCAATTCTCTCGCTGGAGGAAGGCCATGTTCCGCTTGGAACGAGCTGTCTGTAGTTGTCGAGGGTGGAACTGAAGGGACATGGTGGAACGCAACCTTTTGAGCCTCGATGACTCGGTCGAAGTCCTGATCCAGGCTGAGACCGAGGTCAAGATCGAGTGTGAGGCTGCGCTTCTTAAAGCTCGGGTGACGTTCAAGGAAGTCACCAGTGTCCTCACTGATCTCGACCCCCATGTCACGCGAGATGCGGCTCCGATTACGTTCGGGGATTGGCGGGACTTCGCGGCTGACATGGCGGCGAGCCTCTCGCATGGCCGCGATGTCCGAGGGAGTGGCAGACGGACGCGTCTTCAGCTTGGAACCGGACGCCGACTTGATCGTTGCCAGCTGTTCAGGAACTGCGGGAGAGTGCCGGGCCGCCTCCTCTTCGCTGTCGGGAATGGGACGGTGGTCATCGCTCTCGGGCAGCGGATGATGGATGACAGAGTCAGGTGTGCCGGGATCGTCATATGCTTCCTCGGGCTCGCCCCATCCCGACCCATCATACTCAGGCTTTGTCAGAGACCTTGTGAGCTGTTGCTCGGGTGTAAAAGGTCGCTGGGTCTGTGCCTGGGAACCATTCGTGCTAGACTTCTCGGGCTCCATGGCAACCTGGGACTCCTCAGGCGTAGAGAGGATGCAAGAATCGAAGCTCCTGGAGAAATCGCTCTCATCGTGTTGATTTGACGGCTCGGCAGATGCGGCAGCTCCGCGGTTCTCTTGTTCGGCAGCCGCCGGCTCATCCGTCGGCTCACCCGCCGGCGTGGTGGCCCGCGGCGTGAGGGTTTGATCCTCCTCAGGCTGTCGTGCCTTGATGTCCCGAGGCTCATCGTCATTTGAGTACTGGCTTGCACTGTCATCGTCCAAAGGCCTCTTGTCGTCGTAGTCCAGGTCTTCGTCGTGCAATGTCTCCGAGCGCTGGTACATGTCAGGAATCGAATAGACGTCGACGTCACTGTCCTCGACGTCACGCTTAATGATGACACTGCCATCGTCCGAATCGTCGTCCATCATAGAGTCCTCGGTACTGGGGATAGGCACATCGGGATCATACGGCAGCGCGCGCTCGGGGGACGAGGGCGCAGGAGGCGACGAGAAGTGGTAGTCCGACTCGTGGTCAAAGGTCTTGTTTCCGTTCACGCGGCGGAGGATTGACTCCCGCGAGATACGAGGAGGAAGCTGATACTCATCGAGGCCCGACAGATCCCCAATTGTATCTTCGGCCTCCTCCTCATAGTCTGAGTGAGGCTGGACGCTGGGGCTCCGGCTCTCGCGTTCGGGTGTCTGGCTCTCCGCACGCTCGCGAGGGCCGGCGCGTCTCATGCGGCGTTCGCGCTGCTGCTCGGCCGCAGACTTGCCGTCGTCAGAGAGCATCATGAGCCTCAGGCGCTCCTCGAGAGGCATCTTTCCGTTACCGATATTATGGGTCTCGGACTTTGTACCGGACGCAGGAGGAGGCGACGGCAGGCTCCTGGTCATCTGACCCAGACCCAGACCCGGGAGAGGTGGCAGAGGCCGGCTCTCGCCGTTTGAGTTGGAGGAGTCGGTGCGGCGGTGAGGCTGCTTCCGAATGGGTGGAAGGTCTTCGGGCATGGGGCTGCTCTCGAAAGGATCGTCATGGCTGGTTTGCCTCCAGTCGTCCGGCCCCACAACGGGGGTCTTGTCAGTGTCCTCGAGCGAGGCATCAAAGCTGTCATCCGGGTCGACGCTGCCGTGGATCATGTAGTGCTCATCGTAGTCTTCGTCTTCCTCGGAGTCGTAGCTGCCCTCCCTAGAGTTGCTCCCGATGGAAGAGAGATCGGGGGTGGCCATCTCATACTCGTTGACCTGGGGCGGAGCTGCATCAAAAGTAACACTCTTCTGGTGGCGGTGGAGTGACTTGCCCTCGGGCAACTGGCGCTCGTCACCCGACATTTCCGACCAGGTTCCCGTCTCGGGATCGAAGCTGCTCTTAAATCGCGACGAGAGCGAGGACTTCATGGGCGACGGTTGGTCCTTGCTCGGTGTTGTCGGCCGCACCGGCGAGCTAGTTGGCGCGGGAACCGTCTTGGAGGGGCTCAGGGTGGTGATGCTGGTCTTGCCCTCGCTCCGCTGATGGCCCAATGGCCGGTTCTCAGACCGAAGACCGGTGGCGCCGCCGCCGCCAAAGGCGTTGCCCTGGACTTTGGCCAGAGGGCGCTCGATGTGGGGTAACCGTGTCGGGTCGTATTCGTGCTTCTGTTCAAGGGCCAGAATGTTGCTATTCTTGACACGAGACGCCTTTTGCAAGCGCTCAATGGAGGTGCGGCGACACGGGGATGGCGAGCCGGAACGGGCGCCGTAACTGTTTTCCGAGTTGAAACTGCGGTTCTGCCAAAACATGCGGGGGGATGTGGTAGTGCTGCTCTCCAAGGGTGACGACTGGAATGGCGACGAGTCGGTGAGGGACATTTTCTGGCACGCGGGAAAGCAAACAGTCAGACTGCGACTCCCGGCTAGCAGGTGGCATGAGACTGTCTCACCTTGGTGGTCTGGTTCCAGCTTGGCGAATTCCGCCGCTTCTCGGTCGGCGAGATCTCCGAGAGCGGGCGCGGGATGGAGCTGCCGACCTTTGCGGGAGAAGGCATTGTGCTGCTCTTTGAAAGGCGCAGAGGCTGTACCTGAGGGAATCGGTGTCAGAAATAATTCGCAAGGAGATAGCAGACAAAATACAAGTTGGGACGGCATACTGGTTCCTGCGATGTCATGCTCATCCAGCACTCCTGGTGTGGGATGTGCTTGGGGTACAATCCTTCGTGGGCTTGGTTGTTGCTTCGATTTCTTGCTGCGATTGCTGCGATTGCTGCGATCCGCTACTGCAGGCGCATAACGCTGCGGGGGAAAATATGACCGAAGTCACGACAACGAGCCCAAAAATACAAGATAGCCGGCTATGCAGTTGCAAAACAGCCTTGCTGGTTGCAAAAGGTACCGAGGGATAATATCTCCCTGAATGGATGAGGGATCGAAGGGATTGCGATGGCAGGAAATGTTGACCACAACCGCGCAGCAGCTCTGTCCAGACACCGGGGATGATGCAGAAGAAGAACGTAAGGCGAGGGACAACAGGTGCTGCACCGATGGCGGAACCCAGTGTGTGGTGTTTAAGGGAGCCTGTGGTTTCTCAACATGCGGTGCGATGGCGAAATGGCTTCCTGATTGGCTTCGGTGAGTAAACATGAACAGCCGCCCGTCCAGAACACCTTGGCTCTGTTGCCGGGGCAACCCCGCCTGCATCTCTGCTACCAAATTGATGAACTTGAAACTCCACAGAGATGACCGCCCCCAAGACTTTCCCGTCTGCCGTGCCAGTTTACTTGCTGCACAAACCCGGTCAAATGCACGAAACAGCCAATCAGGGCGGCTGAGATAGCGATTCCCTGCGGCGAGCCTTCATGCAAGGAGTCAGTGGATGACGGACGTGAAGGGATTCGAGTGAAAGCAGGCCAATGCAACGCGTTTGACCGGGCAACTGAGGCAAACTGCCAGAGGGAAAAAATGCCCTGCTCATGTTTCCCACAGGTCGTCGCTGGTTTGTCTTTGAGACGACAGGATCACCGCACAGAAAACATACATGTTGGGTTCATCATCATGTTTTTTCTCAGGCTCTCCTTCCTCTTCCCTTATTCCCTTCTTCGTAACTTTCTCTTTCTTCCTCATTCTCTTCTCTTCTCACTTCATCATTATTCTCTTTATCTTGTGAAAACAAACAAACCCCTGAAAGCCCTCGGTATCCTCATGAGCAAGGCAAGCCCTAACCCTCCTCTCCCCCTGCGTCCCGAGTCCCGACCCACAGCAGAGGTTTTCCCGGTCTTGCCCGACAATGGGAGCACGTGTCACAGGGCTCGGCACTTGCGAGACTCAACGGGGCTGTTTCGTCACGCACACTGCTTGGCGAAAACCGCTATTCCTCAGCCTCATCCACCTCGAGTCAACGAAAGCTATATTTATCAAAATAACCATCTTCCAGAAGTATTTGGATCCTGTGATGGGCCGGGCAGCTGAGCTCGTATAACTTCGAAATGAGAGGGCGCCCGGATGAGATCGGAGCTGGGTGGCTGCCGCTGGGCGCACACAGCCTCTGGAAGTCCGATGACATCAACGGGCAGGCTCAGGATGTCTGGATGTAGTGATTGCCCACCACAAAATTCTCCTTTTGCGGACTGGTTTGCTAGAAACGCAGAAAGAATTGTGAGAGGCCTTTATCATGAAAAGTCTCACTCATCTCTTGATCCTAGCCAAGCGGTAAATCGGTGTGTTTGTTGTCATTCCTCCAGACAACATTCGAGAGCCCTCGACCCAGTCAACATGTTATCGTCTCAGAGTTCGAAAAAGGTCCTTTCTGGACCCTGTCGTCGTAAAATCTTTTGTCAACCATATGCGTCAACAAGGCATTTCAGTCTCGCCAAAAGTCAGTCGCCCTTCTCCCACACTGATTCAACAATACATGACCGAGCACTAACGAACCCGTCCCAGGTAGTGACGTCCAGAAAGAACGGGTTGTGATACTCGGCTCGGGCTGGGCAGGCTATGCCTTTGCCCGGACCCTCGACCCAGCCAAGTACGAGCGAGTGATTATTTCGCCGCGCTCCTACTTTGTCTTCACCCCCTTGCTCGCCTCTACCTCGGTGGGAACTCTCGAGTTCCGAACGATTATTGAGCCCATCAGGAGGTTGCCGGGGAAGATTGGCTTCTACCAGGGCTGGGCTGATGACATCGACTTTGACCACAAGACCATCCGTATCGAGGCGAACGCGGCCGAGGAGGCGGCAAGCAAGACCGTTGTTCCAGCCCCCGCCACTCCTCCGTCCGATCCAGGGGTCGCAGATCCCAAGGCTATGACGGCCCAAGGCGAGAGCGCCAAAAAGGGCGATCTGATCCACATCCCTTACGACAAGCTCGTCATTGCCTGTGGTGCTTACAGCCAAACCTTCAGCATCGAAGGCGTGCGCGAGCATGCCCACTTCCTGCGCGACATTGGCGACGCGCGGCGCATCCGCTTGCGCATCCTCTCGCTCTTTGAGCAATGCTCATACCCTCAGGGATCGGACCATCTCACCGACGCCGACAAGCGGCAGCTTCTGCACTTTGCCATCGTGGGCGGAGGGCCCACCGGCATCGAGTTTGCCGCCGAGCTGCACGACCTGATCCGCGAGGATCTCGCACCCCTGTATCCTCACTTGATGCCCCTCGTCAGCATCACCGTCTTCGATGTGGCCCAAAAGGTTCTCCCCATGTTCGACCAGGCGCTGGCCAAGTACGCCATGGACACCTTTGCGCGGCAGAACATACAGGTGAAAACCGAGCACCACCTGGAGCGGCTCCGCCTCGTCGACGGCGAGCTGGGCCGCCGCCACGGCGCTCTCCGGATCAAGATCAAGGAGCACGGCGACGAAGAGGTCGGCGCGGGCATGGTAGTCTGGAGCACGGGGCTCATGGCCAACCCGCTGATCGCCAAGCTCGCGGCAAAACAGCTCGCCTCGCCGGGGCCCAACCCCCCCGCGGACGCCTCCGCGGCCCGAAGCCTCCTCCGGGACCCGCGGACCGGCGGCATCATGACCGACGCGCACCTCCGAGCACGAACCTCCACCATACAACCCGCTAACGAAGCTAGCCCCCACCCAAAGGCCCGAGGCATCCTCGAAGACGTCTACGTAATCGGCGACTGCGCCGTCATGGAGAACGAGCCCTCGCTGCCCAAGACGGCGCAGGTGGCGTCGCAGCAGGCGGCGCACCTGGCGCGGCGGCTCAACGCGGGCGGGGCCGGGGCCGTCGCCGGCAAGGCGTTCCGGTACCGTAACTGGGGCACGCTGACCTACCTGGGGGGCTGGAAGGCCATCCACCAGAGCGAGGTCGACGCGCTCAGAGGGTGGGTCGCGTGGGTCGTCTGGCGCGGGGCCTACCTCACCAAGAGCATGTCGGTGCGCAACAAGATTCTCGTGCCCATCTATTGGATGATTTCGTGGCTCTTTGGGAGGGGGATCAGTCGGTTTTGAGGGAAGGAATGTGATTGGGGAGGTATTGGTAGGATGTAGATTCTGGTACCTTAGGTATGTATCACTTCTGGGAAAGGGGTGGTGGGAGTGGAGGATTGCTGTCACCATAGATTGATATCCATCAAAATTCCTGGGTTTAGACAGCGGTAGATGTCAATATCTTCTCTGAGGGCAGATAGCCCAAATCCGTCAGTGCCGCCTCATTGACAGTCACCAGTGGAGAGTTGCCTTCCAGTAGCAACTAGGGGCCAAATCGAGGCCGTTTGAAGGGGCTGTTAGGGCGCTTTGAACACCGTCGTTGGGTATCTGCATAAGGTAGCACTATGCCATGCCCATCCCAGCGTCTCTTCATGATGCTACCACATGCCCCCACATGCCCCCCCATCCGTTGAGCGTCGAAGATATCACACCCGGTTTGCCGTTACGAGAGCCTCGGCTTCTTGGTCCCAACCTTTGTAGGAACAGCATCGATCTTGGTCTCGAGAAACCTCCCAGACCGAGCCTCCTGGAGCCAGGGGACCTTGATCGCGGCCACGTGCTCGCGCACATAGTCGACGAGCCCCGTAGCCTGCGGGACGTCCTCCCGCAGAGCGATGCTGGATACCCGGGGGATGCCAAGCGCCGCGCTCAGCCGGTCCTCGCAGGCCCTGGAGAAGCCGACCAACCTGACGGCCTGGTCCGCCGGCTGCGATTGAGCAGCCACGGCCACCATGTGGGGGAAATGGCCGTTGAACGCTGACGACTGGCCCGAGCGGGCCACGAAGACGACCGTGTAGGGCTTTGCGCTTGGTCTAGAGTCTGATATTCTGCGCTTGGACGGCGCGTCTGCCGGTGGCGGCCCAGGCTCATTCTTGCCAGACATGGCTTGTAACGCACGAGAGATGGCCGAGAGCCCTACATCGACATGGGCGGCCAACTCTGGCACGGGAGGGACGGGAGTGGCCGTGGGGGCTTGTGCTGCTGATGGCTGTGTTACTGAGCTTGGGTCTTTCTTGGACCGCTTCCGTTTGCCCTTGGATGGGGTGGTAAAATTCCTTCGATACACCCCAAGAGGAGCCAGTAGCCTGCGCACAGGCGCGTTGTTGTCAGGATCACGAGCTGACTGGGGGGGGCGCGAGGGGGGGACAGGTTGAGCTTACTGGCACAGGAGTTCTAGAATGGCATCTTGGTCGTCCTGGCTTATCTTCGGCCTTTGCGTGATAGTTAGCAGAGACCGTGCAAATTGGCTGTCGAGATCTGAGCGGCGGACTGACCATGGGATAACGGAGTAAGGCGTGTCCAATGTGTGCACAGTCTTTTTGCGCTCCATTGCAGCTGGTATCGACAACCCCGTCACAGTTCTGAAGGATGCTTGACCTTGTATGGTAGCAAACCAATCAGTATGCAAACTTGAATCTCACCGCAAAACTTGTTGAACAACAGTGATGAGGCCGGCTGGTTGCAGCGATATCGACGCCTGGCGACTGTTCATTGGATTGCTGCGCAGATTTCAAGTTGACCTTGATCACTGAGATTGTTGACTTTTTCTGTGCCCGCTTGAGTTCCTTTCAGATTAGGTAATGATTCTTGTCTGGCCTTGAGTTCTTGGAAAGGACAACCATCCATTTTTACGAAGTACGAACGTAGAATTCGTGAAGTCTCAGTTGGGAAATGTCACCCCTGTTCGCGGCTCGCCTCCACACGGGTGCTGATGGAAACACACCGGGGTGCCAATGGTACGAGGGTGGGCACAATTTGAGAGATCTGGAAGACCGGACCTGGTATTTCTTACATGTGCACGGCCATCATCCACAGTAGTGGTCTGACGACGGGAGCTCTAAGGTCACAGGGAGAGATAAAGGAGGGAATCGATGGAAGACAAGGCGCCAAAGTTGTTCATGTTTTAAGTTTGTCTTTCCACCTTTCACGCTTCCGCGTGTTGTGGAGCCGGTCTGGCTCTCTGTAGGGCTGAAACACACCCTGCAGTCACAATGTGGTGCTGCGTGGTTCACAGCTGTGTAGACGTCATTGCGAAGCGATTTCATCAATTTCACGTTCCTGGGAAGGCGTTGATGCCATCCCGGCAAATGGGAGCCTATCTGGAGCTGAGAGTGAGGAATTTGAGAAGTTGGGGGCCTCCACAACTCAGCTGTCTACGAAATTTTGACACCCGTCGTTGCTCATGCCGCCTCATCTCCCAGCAGTACTTTGATTTGAGACAGCAAATGTTAAGTTCCCAGTTGGATGGGCCGAATTAGGTACAGTACGGTAAGGTAGGAAATCCAGATTCCATATACTCCAGGTCATTGCGTCGGGACATCGTGCCGTCTTAGCTCACAGAACTCGGTTCCCACTAGCAAGGGTCAGTTGCCTGTTCGTCATTCTCGATAAAAGATAAGATAAGATAGACAAGGATCAGAGCCAATCAATAAAGGGCTTGCCCTGCTAGTGGAAATCGAGATTCATAAATTACCGAGGACGCACCCCTACCCCGCGTTTTTCTAGCTTGACGACCGGGCAGTACCGAGCCGTCCCATTCTTCCCGTCGAGCCCGTTCTTGCCATTCTCCATAACTACACCAGGACCCGCAGACTAAATTTCATACACAGTACGCCGGCCAGATCTCAAAGCCATCTTCAGTCCCGGGTTTGCTTGGGCTTGTTATTCGTCTTCTTGCCTGTGCTGTTACCGCGCATCGTTAGCACTCGTAGGTAAGTGTTTATTTTGTTTGGCCCGCCACTCGCCATTTGACGGGAGTTCCATTCGGTACTACCCCGCCTCGTTGCCTGGAGCTTGGAGCCTCCGCTGGAGCCTGCTGCACACAAATCGCGGTTGCGATCCCATGCGAGACGGGAGCGAGAAGAGCTCACCCTGTCCATCCCTCCGCACTCCCCACCTTCACCTTGCACACGGGCATCAATCCTTACCTACTACCCCAGCACCAGAGGAACAAGGGCTTGCAAACCGTCTACATCTAACGGGAGCTTGGCTTTGCTTGCTCTTTGCCTTTCTTCATCCGGTTTCGTGCCTACGTACCTTGTTTTCCTTATCACCCGATTCTCGGCAACGTGTGCCAGGCAGTTGGAGCTCTCCAAAGCGGAGCCTCACAGTCCACTGCAGGCTTTGGCTGGCTGCTGCGTCTGCCCTTTTTCTCCGGCTGAACCAACCTGCAAACCGACCTTACCACGCCAACTAGCATCACCCCCACCTTATTGGACATGCACCTATCACAAAACACCACCACCGCATGCTAACGACTGCGAGACCAAGAAGCTGCCACCGAGCCTCCCTGAGCGGAGCTCACCCGTCTGCGGAGCTCAACCCGCCTCTCCCAAAATTCTCTTTGCACAAGCCCGATGGCTCAAGCTTCGGCAGCCGACTTGTCGAGAGATCGCGCTGTCTCCTCCGAGCCTTGCTCAACCCGGCCCAATCCCTTCGACGACAGCGACCTAGCCCGAAAGCGTCGCCGCACATCTTTGGCCAGCGGATCTCGAAGCCGCTCGGTCGAGACCCTCGATTCTCCCACGAGCTCGCCTGTCACCGGCACGTCGGCGCCCGACCTGCAGAACGATTCTGCCATGAAGATCGACTCGGATCTCAGCATACCCACCACCCCCGAACAACATCACCAGCATCTCAACAACGAGCTGGCTTCAGAACCCCGCTCCAGCCGCGTCACCATCAATGTGCGGACACCATCGCGCCCGCCCGGCCCCGTCCCGTCGTCGGCACTGTCACCCTCCCCGACGGGTGCTACCCCGCCGTCTGCCGAATCGCCTACCGATGACCAGCAACTCAGCCCCGAGAAATCCGAGGCGGCCATGCCGCCGAATGGCACATCAGTAGACGCACCGATGCCGTCGAGATCAGATAGCGGCAGCCCGCCAATCGAGATCGTTTCGATGAGCGGGGAAGACGACGCCGATTTCGACGATGACGATTCCATCACCATGTTGGATGAGTCTGGCCGGTCTCTGCCATATGATCCCACAATCTCGTTCCCGTTCCACGACGTGACCGAGTCATACTTGGAGACCGTCATCCGGTTATTGCAATACTTGCCGACTCGTAAGTTCACTTCAACGCGTCGTCTTCCGACTGCCGACGGTCAACGCTAACGGTGTATGCCTCAGACGAACAAGTGCCCCGCGCCTTCATCGAGTGGATAGACAAGTATCTCGACTACGCCAAGGCTGCTGCTCCGCGCGCCGTTGAGGAATCCTACTTCGGTTACCGGGAGGTGTGGCAGCCAGTGCCCCAATTGATCCTTCACATGGTCAATCGAAAGTAAGCTGGCCTTTTGAACCGCGAGCGTTGTGCCAGGACTAACTTTTCCGTTGTAGGTCTGTGTACCCTCGGGCCAAGGACTTACGGCAAGACATCTTTGCCTTTTATAGGTCCTTTGCCCAATTGACGGCCTTCTTCGTCGAATTTGACCTCCGAGCCTTCCGAAACCCAGCCTCGTCCGACCAGGAGCGCTTGCAGTCGCTCGCTTCTCCGCCCTACCTGTACGCGCTCGGTGCGCTTACCCGCCGAGAAGAGGTGACCTGGCATGCCTCGCATCTGCGCAGCGGGGAGGATGACTGGAGCTACGGCGCTGAGATTGCCGCCATTCTTGACACTTTTCAAAACTTCCCGGCCGCCCAGGGAGGCTCTTTGGCCAACGTCAGACAACTGGCCGTGGCTGAGCTACGTTTCGCGTCGCAGTCTCCCAAGTTGGTCACGGAGCACCTCGCGAATCTGTGCCTCGTCGGCGGAAACGTTCTGAAGTACGGCTTCCGCAACGCGCATTTCCCCGGTCAGCAGGTCACCGAGCTGGCGAGGCGCAACATCAGTCGCATGTACACTTTCTTCACCAGCATGTCCGCCATGCTAGCAGACATGGTCGACAAGAGCTTAAACCAGCTATCATCCGAAAGTGCGGGGAGCCTCATCGAGGGGCTGACAGAGACGTATCAAACCTGTCTCGCGACAAGCGGTGTTGTCCCTCCAGAAATCCTCAATCAGCATCTGCAGGCTCGCCCACCCATCGCCGCGCATCACGTGCCCGAGGCAATGGCGTACCACTGGAGATTTACTCATTTCGTCAAACTCATCAAGTCAAGCCAAATGCAGCTGCGTGTCATGGCCGTGAGCACCATGTGTAGCGATCTCGTGGCCTTGTACCGGAAGCACGCCGAGACGGCAGGCGACGAATCCACCGCCGCTCTCTTGCTCTACATCTCTGACTTCCTGCTCAGCACGGGGTTGGTCAACTACATCTTGGGCCCGACATGTCATCCGGAGATAACACTCGAGAGCAGTAATGTTGTCGGATTTTTGGTCGTGTCCAACACGTACTCACGTGCGCACACCGATGCCCTGTGGCAGACGGTCACGTCGACGCAGGACCCCCGGGTATCGGACGCGCTCATTCGCATGATCGGCCGCATCGCCAACCTCTTCTCGCAAGAATCCCTGCTGTATTTTTGCGAGAAGCTGAACACGGTGCCTGTGGAGGTCTTTGGCTCGAGCACTCGGGAGTTTTGCGACCAAGTGCTGAAGCAGATCCTCGGCCGGTTCCAGGAGTGTCTCCTCACCAACTCGGCCCCGTTTGATCTCTGCGTTCGTCTCATCCGTCAGTCCTCGTGCTTGGGGTCTCAGTCGCCAGTTGCGCATCCCGACCTTCAGCAATTCGCTATTCAGAAGTTGGACACCCTTCTGAGCCACGGGCCTGATCAGGAGGGCCGTTGGAGGATCTATTGCGACTGTCTGGGCGACATTGCGAGCCGGTCACCGTCCACAATCGGGAGCCTCTGGGTCCTCAAGATGGCGACTCGTTTCTATAATCTTCGCGACCTGCATGAGCTGACTTCCCAACATGATCTCACCAGGTTGTTGATTGAAGAGCTCGCTGTTGCTGTTCCCGCTGCGAAGGCTGCAGGCTTTCCCGCCGTCATCAGCGGCCCCCAGAACGGCCCCCGAAAAGATCTTCTTACCGCTCTGATTTTCCACGAACCTGGCTCCATCGCCAAAGAGCTGGGGAGGATACTCTGGGACCTGCTCGTTGGTGCGGAAGCAGCCTGCAAGGAGGATCGAGATGCTGCGTGGCACATCCTTACCATGGCAATGAAGCGGAGCCAGGGCGAGAACCCCTTTGCATCCACCTGCTTTGCTGAGTATTTGCCATCGCTAGACCCCAGGCTGTTCTGTCAAGGCGCCCTTGACTTCGTTCGCGAGGGCGTGATGCCGCTGGTGAATGATCCCAGCAGCATCGTCCTCGACGACGACGACAACCCCAAACACCCAGGGATCGAGATGCTGTGGCGAATTGCTCTGACCGCGCCGACGGGCACAGTCGAGAAAGGGGCGATTCATGCTCTGGTCAGGGATGTCTACATTGAGAGCCGCTCCATTCAGTCATTCTCGCACTACCGAGCCCGGAAAGTCCATCTGGCTCTTGTTGACCGGTGCCTTCGCCAGCTCTCCTCGGCAGCGCAAGAGCTGAAAGCTTTTGCTGATGGCTCCAGCAGCGATACCGACTCCATGTCCGTCTCCGCTACCGACCAGCAAGTCCACGATCAGGAGTTGTTGTTTATCCGTTCGTTGGCAGTCCTGAGAGAGTTTCACCACCTGCACCAAGCCAAACCCGAATTTTCTGCGCCCGATATGAGGTCGCTTGTTTTGGAATCTCCAAAGGATGTGGAGGGTGACTCGGCCGAGCTTAAGTACCAATCGTTTGACGGCGACACACAGACGACGGTCATGCCCTTGAACATCGGCAAGCGCAACACGGCCGCGTCGCTGCTAGCGAGCCTGCGAGAAGCCACCGGATTCGAAAGCTATCGTATCTACTACCGAGGGAGGCCCTTCGTTCCACAGGAGAGCGACATCTGCAAGTCTCTTGAGGACCTACAGATTCACAATGGCATCATCCTTGTCAAAAGGGAGCCCGAGGCCCCAGCTTCACCGAGGATGCCGCAGGGCGCATCCCCTGTGGAAATCGAGATCTTGAGCCATTTCGATCAGTTGTGGGAATACCTTTCAATGGATGAGAAGCTCGCTCGTGAGGTAAGACTCTCTACCAGAATGGATATCGTTGCGAACGGTGACACTGACTGGAGTATCTGCAGATCTACGGCTTTTTAGTCAAGCTCCCCGCGGATGAGAAGGTGCTGGATGCCATCAACAACCCTTCACTCGGCTTTGCCACTACGTTTCCTCTGGGTCAACCATTCAAGTCGCTTTATGCCGTCCATGCGCTTCACGAGTATCTTGGATCCTCCAGACCGACGACCGCTGACTTCGGGGCCGAGGACCTGATCCCTGAGCCAGACGGGAATCTTGGTCCGCGTGCAGCTTTCTTGCTCCGCACCATGTCCCTTGTCGTTACGGCAATTCTGGACCCTCAGGTTGTCGCACAGTGTCCGAACCAGGAGCTACAGATTCAGCTTGGTTCTGCGCTTGTGGAATTGCTTGTGTCTCTTCTTGGAGATCCAGACCTGCCGGCATCTGCGGCTGAGTCTCTCACCGCGCCGTTGTTGGATCGCCTCCTGGCTATCCTCTCGGTGGGGACCTCAGCAAATTGTCCGAAGAAGGCTACCAAGCATGTGGCCCTCTGTCTTCAGGGTATTCTGGAGTGTTGCTCCATGAACAACATCTTCATGTCGGCCTTCGCCTCCCACCCAGAGGTCCCGGGCATGCTTGGAGATCTTGCTCTCCGTGATCCGCGGGTCTCAGTCCGGCAGACCACTGCACTTCTCATTCGACAGAAAAGTGGCACGGTCGTGGAGGGCGAGCGTCGAGAAGAGACGTCGCCGATCTTCGCGAGGTTTAGGGACTTCTTCTGGCCAGTGATCTCCCGGCTCGTCAAGCCAGCCGTCGCAAACCGCAGTAACTCGGCCGAGATTCTCGACCTGAGTTTCGATATGCTCCAAATCCTCGAAGAAGCGCAGTCCGAAACGCTCAAACTCAAGCAGCTCTCCAAAGAATGGTTCAGCATCCTCCTCGGCTACACTACATCCGAGGATCTGACTAAACCTGCTGAGGTTGACGTTGTTGCGGCTGGCTTTATACGACTCGTCCACTACATTACTTGCACGATTAGTGAGCGGGTTGGCCGAGACATCCTACCAGTGAGCGGCGTTGGCCGAAGGATTTTCTGGAAGCACCTCTTCCCACCCCGTGAAGATTGGGCTACGCGACTGGGACACGCCCGGCCGGTTGCATGTCCTCAAACCCGAGGTTGGCTCATGGAGATCATCTTCACGCTGGTCAAGGATGACCCAACCCAGTTTATGTGGCTCCTTGAGGACATGGGTGACTTGGTCCCCGTCTATTCCGAGCAGGAAGGTTAGTGATGCCGTTTGCGTAGGAGCTGGTGGTTGGAGACAACTGCTGACCCTCTTCGGTAGGCGATTCTTATACGTACGATCTTCCTCAGCAGTTCGAGAGGGCCAAGGCCATCAGGGCTCCGTGCGGTTACGCTGGTCTCCGGAATCTCTCCAACACCTGCTACTTCAACTCCCTGTTGAGCCAACTGTTCATGAACGTCGACTTTCGCGAGTTCATGCTCGGAGCTGCCGTCCGGGACCGCAACTACAGCCAATGTCTCCTGTGGCAGACGCAGAAGCTCTTCTCCTTCATGCAGGATAGTGTCCGGCCGTTCATCAGCCCCGAGGAGTGCGTTGCCAGCATCAAAACCTACGAAGATACGCAGATCGACGTCGTCATTCAGATGGACGTCGATGAGTTCTACAATCTCCTGTTTGATCGGTGGGAAGGGCAATTTCTGACAAGCGAGGACAAGAACCGCTTCCGTTTGTTCTACGGCGGCCAGCTGGTCCAGCAAGTCCGCTCCCAGGAATGCGAACACGTCTCTGAGAGGCTCGAGCCTTTCTCGGCGATTCAATGCGACATCAAAGGCAAAAGCTCGCTGCAAGAAAGCCTTCAGGCCTACGTGGATGGTGAGATCATGGAAGGCGACAACAAATACAAGTGTTCCACTTGCGACCGCCATGTCGACGCAGTCAAGAGGGCCTGCCTCAAGGATATCCCAGACAATCTCATCTTCCACCTGAAGCGCTTCGACTTCAACCTGCGGACGATGCAGCGGAGCAAGATCAATGACTATTTCGCGTTCCCGGACAAGATTGATATGAGGCCTTACACCATCGACCACCTGAGCAACCCCACGGAAGACATGCCGGAAGACGTCTTTGAGCTCGTCGGCGTCCTCGTTCACACTGGAACGGCAGAATCAGGACACTACTACTCGTACGTCCGGGAGCGCCCAGCGGACGGCGATGCTCAAACATGGGTTGAGTTTAACGACGAGACGGTCACGCAGTGGAATCCGGAGTTGATGGCAAACTCGTGCTTCGGGGGTCCGGATTACCAGCCGCAATTTCAACCGGGCAACACAGTCTTTGAGAAGCAGTACAGCGCCTACATGCTCTTCTACCAGCGGTCTTCGTCGCTTGCCAAGAACCAGGAGCTGCTCCAGCGTCCCGGACGTTCGGTCCCGTTCGGCGTCAAGATGCCAGAGGACATACAGGAGTACATCAACGAGGAGAACAGCTTCCTGCTCCGGAGGCATTGTCTGTTCGACCCATCGCAAATTCAATTCGTCTGCTTGGCTCTCTTCCAGCTGAAGAGCTTGCAATTTGGCGGATGTTCTCGGGACCATACCCTGGAGACGCACGCGCTTGTCATGGCGTTCGGCCATCTTGACCAGGTTGCGTCTCGAACCAAGGATGTTCCGGACTTCCACATCCTGCTCAGTCGAATTCGGGCCATGTGTGAGAGCTGCCCTCGCTGCAGCCTTGCCGTCTACAACTACTTGAGCACGTACCCCTTTGTCCTCCGATCGATGCTGCAACGGAATTTGGATGAGGATGTCCGGCAGGGGACAGCAAACCTCGTGGTTCGGGTGCTCGAGCTGATCAAAGAACGAGTGCCGGTGCAGTATGGTATACCGCCCACAGAAGCAGACGACGGGGACGAAGCGGACGTCTTCGACATGCAACCGTCAGTCATCGATGGTGTGATCCGGATGCTTGAGGTTTTGTGGCAGTCATTTCACGCGCACCTGCGCTCGTGGCCCGAGGTTTTCAACTTTATGTTGGCCTTCGTCAAGCTGGGGCGCCACGAGCTGGCAGCTTTCTTGCAGCAGACGCACTTTCTCAAGTGGCTGTTATGGATTGTGTGGGCAGACACGAGCGCCGAGGCGTCCCTCTCGGTCCAGTTCGCCAAGCTGGTCGCCGTGGTCGCGAGGAGACTGCCAAACCGCCCGCCGTCGTACGAATCCATCATCGCGCTCTTGGACTACCTGCTTGCTCACGTGCGGCTGACTTACAGCGTTGGGGGGCACGCTACTGGCGCAATCAGCGCCAAAGAGCGAGTCAGGCTCAGTACGGACTTGGACCAGCCATTCGACGTCACGAGAGCAGAAGCGGACATTCTGCACCACATGGGCCCTCGCGCGATACCAGTCAATACCTTCGTGGATAGGCTCATCTCGATCGACCAAAACCCATCTGCGACGTATTCGATCATTGCAAATCTGATGAGGCAAAGCCGGCATATGGAGAATGCTGTGTTCCACACTCTTCTGCACCGGATAACGGGACAGATTGGCCACAGCGTCTCACCGTATCTGCGCGTAGCGGCGTCGGTCTTCTGCGTCGTGGCAAGTGACGCAGGCATAATTGGCGACTTGGTCAAGCACACGGCGCAACAGTGTTTGTGCCTGCAGAATACCGAGGGAAAGGCGTTCCTGGACTTTTGGCGCGAGACGTTTGACGATGAAAGGGAGAGGTCGGGAGAGACGGTGCATCAAGTCATGCTGGCTGGGCTCGACATGGTGCCCGAATGGGCACCCGGCCTGCTAGGATACTTTGACGCATCGGCCATCGAAGGGACTGAACAGTTCTTGCAGGAAAAGATATTCCAGTACCGGACTTTCCGGCCAGCCAACGACGACGAGCCCCAAGAGGCACGGGAGCTGACCGAGAAGATGAGGCTGACGGCCAGAGCGCTCGGACTCAGGTGTCTCTTGTTTCTTCGCGATAACTACGTGGTCCGCAATGCCGAGGTGACAGAGCGCGCTGTCGGGGGCCTGCAGAGGGCGATTAGGAATTGCGCCAAGTACTTCAACCTGAGGGAACCGGCGGAAGATGACGAGGCGGCGATGTTCGTGCAGCTCAACCAGAGTAAGTGGCCGACACATTCACCCCCATGTCTCCAAACAAGCCTGGCTGAAAAGTGATAAAGACGTTCTGGACTCGCTTGCCCGACTCACAGTCGTCGACGAGCTAGAGGAAGACGGCTCAGGCATGTATTATAGTGACGATTCTAGCGTCGCGTCCAGCAACACGGCCGGTTAGTGGTAGGGTCCGTGTGGAGTGAGACCGCTCATCGCTTCGCCCTGGCCAGCTGGATGGCTTTGGAGATGGCACAAGGGCGGGTAGTTTTGGGGGAGTGCACATGGGCATGATGACGCCATGAGAATACGACAACGGCCAAGGGGAAAGGGTGACGCGGGGTTTTTCTTGATTCCACATCAACAGGGGGTTCTCGGGGCGCATTGGTTGCGGGAATGACAGCACCAAACCCAAAGGGCGTCATTTGTGCTTGTGGCATCGGCGTCTGGGACACAACAGGGACCACGGAGCTGGGGCATTCAGGGCACATTCACGAATCGCCTGGTTGTCAAAAGGTCCCGCCAAACAAAGGGTTTGCTCAGCTTTCACGATCTGGCGGCAGCGGGGCTCTGCTCTCGGGAGGGATAGAGGAACGGTTTGGGGGCTTGCTCTCGGGAGGGATAGAGGAACGGTCTGGGGGCTTGTTGGGTGGTTTTCGTCGGGTTGGTCGGGTTATTCATTTTATTGCTTGTTAGATTGCACGTTTTTCTTTGGGGGCTGCCATAGATGAGCGGCTGCTAGGCATTAAAGGCGTGGCTTGACTGACATGGGGTCACATCTTTCTTTCGTTTAACTACACTGCTGGGTTTCGGCATGGCTTGGGGTTTCGGTTTGTTCAGAGGGGGTCTCGTCTTGCAGGTGTTTGGCAGGCATTCCGGGGAGAGTTGACTTTTCAGCATCAAGTCATAACAAGTATGGCACTTGCAGTTGCTATCCATAGTTACATCACAGAGAATTTCCGTCCCTTGGCTGCTGCGGGTTGGAGAGCTTGTCGACAGCTTTCTCTCCGGTTGGCTGGCTTTTCAGGTCCGAAATAACACAGCGACTAACGTTATTCACTGACCCTGGTTGGTAAGCTGAGGTGGTTGTCGGGTCCTTGGATCTGTGGGTGGAGGCTGAGGGGAGGTTCACTGATTGAGATGGTGAAATGCATCCATGATCTCTCAGATCCGATCCATCACAGAGAGCTTCGGGCAACGTGACCATTGTTGATGTGAGCTGCAGGTGCCGAGCGTACTTTGTGCAAGGTGAGAAAGGAGCCACCAAAAATAGACGTGGCCTTTGTGTTGTCATGTCGTTGGCTTGTGGCAATGTGCGGGGGAGCAGTTTAGACGCCCGAGGAGCTGATTGGCTTGTCTGGCGAGGCTGGAGAAAGCTCAACTTGGCTGGTGGTCAGTGCTCAGATAGCCTGTTATCTGATTGGCTCGGGTAGGGTGGGCCGTTGAATAGTCGGCAGCTAAAGGGCAGGGTTTAACCGCCGACTTCTTTCGATCGCTTTTCCTTTGTTTTTGCAGATTCCTCAAGTTGGGCAGAAACGGGTGGACTTCTCCGAATGGACGCCAGGCCGGGGAATTCTTACCGATGGGGTGGCATTTCTCCAGACATATTTCTGAGATGCAATGCTGAAGAGAGGCAACTGTGTTTCCAGAAGGGCTTCGATGCGCCTCATCCGAGATTCCTGGAGGATGATCTTCACCAGGCTGCTGCTCACGATGAGGCTTGCATCTTACCATGCCCTGTGGGCTGCTGTGCATGCGGGGCTGGCCCGCTGGTCGCCCACCCACAGGCCTCGCCTTGCCGACCGACCCTTGTCCCAATACTACGCTATTGCAGAGGCTTCTTCTTCCTTTCCCGGGACCTTCATCACACATCCCACAGCTTGCATGAAGCCCCCCCGCTGCCAGAGCATGAGGTGGCCCATGGTCAACCGCGACTTGTGCGCACTGCACACCGCACCCATAAACACTACGAGATGTAGGTTACTTATTTTGGATAACCCGTCCGGACGGGCATTGGACCCCGGGCTGGACATGAAACGTACACATCGTGAAAGGTGTCTTGTTTCATCCTTTCTTTGCTCTTCGTCACAGCTGGTAGCCGCCCAATCTTTTTTTATCAGTCTTTACGGCCTGCCACCACATACCCCTTTCATTCTGGGCCGGCATTGTTTCGTTCCTTGTTTGGAAACATTGCTTGTGCATTTCCCGTCCCTGCACGAACTCTGAAACAAGGCTTTGCATACCAGATACCACATGGTGTGCATGGGGACCTCATTTATATCCTTCCTGTTTGCCCGGTGTTTCCATCTCGAAACATTGCCCAAGGCTTTGACGTCTTCAGCCACACCAGGCCCGGCCAACTGAATCCAACCCTCCGGCAGACCAATCTCTCTCTTTGGCTTGGATCGGAGCTGGTGCAAGGCTTCATTAACCCATTCCCTTGCCTCACTCTCTGGGCTCGCCATTCCTTACATGCCAGTCAGCGGACCATCAAGCAGTGGTCAAGCTGGACACCATGGCTTCCTCCCCATGTCTCAGGGGGCGCATCATCTCGTCGCCGCTCGAAGCCGGCCCCTCGGTTGCAGAGGGCCACCACCTCCCGAGTCACGTGAACGACGCATTGGAATATGCATCCAAGCGGTTAGCGAGGAAAGCCGCACACATTACCCTCCTGGTCGTCCGCCGAGACTATCAGCTGCCGACCTCGCCGATCGCGTCCCCGACCTTCACTTCTGCGTCACCCCCCGTCTCGGCGGCCAGCACTGCTTTCCCACCACCGACTTCGAGGATAGAAGCCCTGAAGCAGCTCGTCCGGCTGAACAGCGCGGGGGAAGGGCAAACGCGTGAGAGGACAGTACACGCTCATCTGGATCACGCCCGCAACGGCACCGCGTCTCCGGCTTTCAGCGAGATCTCAACATTCTCGGCTTCTACCGTCTCCTCTGTGTCCACTGCCAGCTCAACATTTAGCCACCGTCTTCGATGGCCGGGCAGCCCACCACCTGCAGCATATGGAAGCGTGCCTGTGACGCCGGCAACCCCGTTCACCGTGGCGTCTTCCGTATCCGGAAGAGATGGGGCCAGCGCCGTTCCGCGGCTAGGGCCTCAGCCCTCGACCCAGTTCGGCATCAAGCTCGTCTATGCTCACCCTTTGAGCCCGCGGGAAGAGAAGGCTCTGTCACAAGCACTTGAGAAGGCGGCAAAGAAGTTCAAGCTAGGGTACGTCTTCCGGTTCGAGGCATTGGTTCCCCCTACATGACTGACTCGCTCTGTTTTACAGCCCCAGCTGGCTTCCCCAAGCCGTCTCACCCTCCAGACTTGGCCTGCCCGTCGACTTGGTCCTGAAATCGACAGCCCAACACGAGTCCCTCTTTGCGTCAGAGCACCTCACGCTTCTGTCACTGGACCACCTGTATACCTTCCGCACCGCCCTGCAAGCCTACGCGCGCACCAAGGCATTCTGTCGCCTCGAGGATGCCGTCGACGAGCTCCGCCGCCTGTTTCTCGCCAACGGTCGCCGGGCCATGCACAAGAGCGCCCTGTTGGCTGCGTACCGTTGGCTCGAGCCTATCAACGACGCTGCTTTGGCTGACGTCTGCTGCATGTATGGGAGGGCGTACGGAGGGATTGAAAAGGAGAGTGGCGTCGAGAACGACGTCGATCCTGTTCCCGCGTGGCCGCTCGCCGAGGGCGACCGGGACTCGCGCGATATGGAGCAGGCGCTTGCGAAAAGGAGCGCAAGGCCATTGCCAGGCAGCCGAGGTGCTGAGCCCGATAAAGAACCAGACTCGCGAGCCGAAACCCCCATTCTCGACCTGACGGACGCCCTGGACAAGGAGATCTTGCTCGCCTCGGCCGACCTCAGCCTGGACGACGACCAGTCGGAGCTCGACGCGGTCGAGGAATGGTACCGCGAGGTTCAGAACCAGAACCAAAGCGACGCGCCTGCTGCCAGCGAGGTCCATCCCCTACGCTCTCATCCGGCTGCTGGCGCCGCCACGGCAGCAGTGGTCGTGATACCGCCCGAGCCAACATCACCGCCGCCGCCCCCGCCGACGACCGCCACCTGGAAGGACAGACCCTGGCGCCAGACCGAGGAGCCCAGTCTGGAGGAAATGCGCCGCACAACCCCCAAGCTGCGCCCGGCCCCTCCACGCCGCGCGGTGCCCCTGAAACTTCAGACGACCTTTACCAAGCCGACCGCCGTCGGCAGCGGCAAAACGGAGTCTGTCGCGAAACTGCTGCAGCAGCAGCCAGAAACAGCAACGACTGAACCTCGGCAAGAAGACGAAGAGGAGGAAGAACAGCTCACAGCCCGACCCCGCAGCGCCATCAAGTCGTTTGCCAGCGTGCGCTGGTCGGCAACCGTCACCACCACCAACAACAGCAACGGCATTTCCATCGACGAAATTGTGCGCGGCGGGGGCCGTCCTCCCCATCACGGTGACCATGGCGAGAACCACATGGGGGGAAGACGCCACCTCCAGCCGCAGCTGCTGCCGGAAGAGAGGATCGGGCCGATGACGCCGAACGGGTACGACGACATCTCGCCGATTACGAGGGGGGAGTGGGGCTTGTTGATGTTTGGGAAGGGGAAGACCGCCATGGTCGAGACTTGCTGATGGATCCGCTGGTGTGTGGGCGTCCAGGGAGTTGGGGATGGGGGAGGAAACGGCCAGCAGTGTCTTTTTTGGCTGTGTGAACCATCGGATGGATGATCTCTGCTGGACCACGACTTCTGTTTTCTCCAGTCCACTGGACTGCTACTTCGTCTTGTACATATTTTCAAGCCTCATTCAAAGAAGCAGGCACTTTATACGCGAGTGAAAGCCCATTTTCAAACATGCAATCTTGGGTATCAATACACCTATCCTACCCCCTCCCCATGATATTACACAACAACCCATAGTAAGTCCCCAACAGAGAGTGCTAGCACCACCACTTACCACCCATACCGCCCCGCCGCATCCTTCTTGTTGCTCTTAGCCCTCGCGAAGCTCTCCTCGAGCGCGCCCTGGTTGCTCTGCGCCATGTTGACCACCTGCCGCAGGCTGTGCTTGCCCGGCGCGATGGACCGCACCGGGTTGAAGGCCTGCTGCGCGCCCGACGCCCGCACCGCCTCGTTGTGCGCGTACTCGCGCTCCATGTCGAACTCTATCACCTTTGTATTGGGCGGGACTGATGGCGATGATGAGGAAGAAAAGGAGGTGGCGGTGGTGGCGGTGGTGGTGGTTGAGCGGCCAAAGAGTTCACGCCGGGCTGCCGGGGTGAGGGTGGAGGCTAGGTCGGAGAAGTCTTGTTGGTGTTGTGAGGGGATGTTGGAAGGCCGTGGTGGTTGTTGTTGTTGTTGCTGGTAGGTAGGATAGGCCGATGTTACGGCGCTTTCGGCGTCATCGTCTTCTCGTGGTTCCGACTCAGGGACCGATGAGAACATGGGCTGGTAGGTGCCTGTTGGTGCGGTTGTGACGGCGGAGGCGGGCGGGGGCTTGTCGTCGTCGTCGCCCATGGAGAAGAGAGAGACCTTTTTCTTTGGTGGAGGGTCTGGGCCTTCCGTCGTAGCGGATGCACCAGGAGGTGCAGTGGAGCTGGTATGAGATGCTGCGACGCCTGAAACGGGAGGAGCTGCGACGGCCGTCAAGCCCTTCTTGGTCTTGACCGGCGCCTTCTTTCTCGCGACTGAGAGTGGCTTGAACATGAGCGGCTTGCCGACGAGTTTGACTTCTTCTTCTGGCTTTTGACCTTCGAGTATTGATGGGCCTGCGGGGCCCTTGGAGTTCGGTGCAGGTAAATTCAGGCCAGACGACGAGGACGCCGTTGTATCGCCATCATCGTCCAAAGTGCCGTTGTGTGTCCCGCCCCTGGCAAATGCCGGCTCTGCGGCTGTCCGCAGATGAACGCCGGGCGCGGGCGTGCTTCCTTGTTTCCTCCCCGATGCTGATGGCGCGGTGGCTGCAGTCTTCTTGGGTGGCGGTAGAAACGAGCCTAGGCTGCTGAACCTGCTTCCGCCAGCAGTCTTGGCGCGCTTTGCTGGTGGTTGGTCCCCATCGTCGACAGCGGCGTTGGCGGTTGGGCTCGCGGCCGGAAGGTTGACGACAATCTTGCCAGCGCCGGAAGATCGATCGAGGAGCTTCGGGAAGGGTTTCTTGGATGCGGCGGCGGCGCTGGGAGCGGGCTTCGTCTGCTGCACAGTCTCGGTTTCGGATTCCGAGTCGGAGTAGTAATCGACTAGGCCCATGGCTGTAATCGTTTAATTGTGTAGCGCCCAGTGAGCTGGTGATTCCAGTCAGCGAAGTAGGTAGTTTAGCAGTACCTGTCTGGTGAATAACTTGAATTTGTTCCGGAGGAAGTTGCTCAAGGAAGCTGGAGGCAAGATGCGGTGCCAAGCCAGATAGATTGTGGTGCAGCAATCGTAACGCTGGAGTGGGTCAGCTGCCAAGACTGGGGCTCCCCCACCCCTCACTCCATCAGGTCAGGAACGAGCCAACCTCGAGCCAACCTACCGATGTGGCGTTCACCTGTCAGGCAACCCTCGCGCCTCAACACTGCGCCGGTAGCAGTCGGGCGAGGTCTTCTCCCATCTCGATAGGGTATTCTGTGCTTTTTTGACATTCGGCTTATTTATTGGTTGAATTGGAGCCTCACGCTTGACCCATTCGGCGTCGGGTGTTCCTGCGTTTCTTTCGGGCCATTTGCCTGAGACTGAGATATCCTGATTCATTGGCTTCTCATTCCCGCCACCTTTCTCAGTTGTCTTTCCGGTCATCCTGAACTGGAGACGGATTCCATACCTCCCACTGTCCAGCAGTCACGCAGCGGATCCACTGCATACCGAACCTTAAAACACGCTTCGGACTCACGACTGCTGCATTGGGATGCGTTGAGAGGGCCGCCATGTCCATCATCCAACTCGAAGAGTATGTTTGCCTGCTGTCTGCTCCCTGATAATTCAATTATCTTGGCGTTGCTGACTCTATCTTCCAGCCTGGTCCTGTACCATCTGCGGACCAGTTATCTCAACGATATCGCCGATGGCGTTGGCGAGCGCCTGTTCACCCTGAACGAGGCCTTCCTCAACTCAGCCCCCTTCAAGTCTGCCGGATGGCGCACAAACCCGGCTCTCATCAAGCGAACTCATTCCCCCCCGATTCCCACCGCGGTGGCCTCGGAGTACTTCCAGGCACCCCGCCGTCCCGGCTTGACTCTCGAAGATGAAGGGGAAGAAGGCGGCTTGTTTTCCGGAAGTGTCGCTGAAAATGCCGGCCCCAGCATGGCAACAAAGCGCCGCCGCCGCCGGGAGCAGATGGAGGAGGATGACAGCAGTGACCTCAGTGACGAGAGCGACGACGAGCCTGATCAGCGTGCCGCCCAGCAGATCAAGTTCGCCAAGATGCCCGTACGGAACCGCTCCGGCTCTTCCCCGCTTCAATCATCGACTCTCCGCCAGACTACCACGCTGTCGTCACCCCGGCCAGCCGGCCGGAGGGGGTCTCAGTCCGCCCTCGAGACGGTCAAGGAGAGAGCCAGGCGAGACACCGTGACCAGCAGCGAGGTTTCTTCGGAAAACGAGTTCGATGCCTCCGGTTTCCACAAACACAGAGAGGCCGCTCGGGCAGCCGCCGCCCGCGCCGCCAAGCTATCTGTCAAGCTGCACACCGAACCGATCGAGGGCGTCAAGCGCCAGCCGAGCGACCTACTCGAAGAGGAGGACGAGGACTCGGATGCGTCAGACATGTCGTTAGCCCTCGTCGAGAGCGTCGACTCGGCCTCCATCTTGGATGCTGTCAAGAATCCTCTCAACGCATCCCTAAGGGATCAGGTGGTCGGAACGCCTCCCCGGGAATTCACAAGACGATCTACGATTCGCAAATCGGCCATACCCGCGCCCCTGCATGTGCCTGTGGGAGAGCTGCCGCCACCACGGCCCATGAGCACCATTCGGCCCCTCAGCATGCTCCAGCCAAAGAGTCTGCTCTCGGCCGCCCTGAAAGCGAAAAAGACAAAGCCGGCCCTTCCCTTTGACAGCTTTGCCTCGCTGTCGGGTCAGGGAGACCCCAACCCCATCATGCTTCGAATTTATGCCCCTTTTTCCAAGACGTCCTCTCGGCCCTTTGAGGTGCTCATCCGACGGACTGTTCATCACGGCGAGGGCGGTGACAGAGCTGTGACGGTTGCTGACCTGATCGGCCTCAGCCTCTGGCGCTACAACGAGGAGAAGCTGGAGCCGCCGCTTCCCAGTGACCAGCTCAATGTGAATTGGTGGACGCTGCGCATGGTCGAGGAAGACGGCGAGGTCGACGACGACTTCCCGCCCCTGGAACGGAAGAAGGCCCTCGTCTCGTTTACTACAGCAAACAACAAGGTGGGCCGATCCCGCTCGAACTCGAGGGTTTACGACGTCTTCGCGTTGGTACAGGCATCTCCCGAAGAGTTCGACGAAAACAAGCGCAGCACACCGCAGTTTGAGCAAGAAGCGGCCGGGGCGGACGAAGACAAGAACCCAACGCCTCGCAGTACCCCGCGGCCCAACGATTCCATGCCTCCACCCCCGGCCCAGCCACGAGAGAACCCGCTCCTCAACACGGCGTACCGCGCGAACACAACAATATTCGCCGACATTCCCCAATCGACCCAGCCGGCAAACGTGCAGTCGCGCGGAGAGAAGAGGCTACTGCGCATCCACATCCATTCCTCGGATATTGCCCCAGGCCAGATGATCACACTGGACGTCAGCACAGACACTTGGCTGGCCGAGGTGCTCGACATTGCCTGTAGGAAGCGGCAGCTCGACAAGGCCAACCACGTCCTGAAGCTTCCGCATTCTGGAACAGTCGTTTTGCTCGACCGTACCGTCGCTTCACTCGGCAGTGTCACCGACTTGGATCTGTATAGGCGCCGCTTCGCGTCGGATGGCCCTCTGATGACCGGGTCGCTCAGCAGCTCCTCGCCAAGGCCGCATCTCTTCACCGACAACGCCAGCTGGACCAAGGCAAAGAAATCCAAGCTCCTGGGGACGCACCCGCTGGCGAAGGAGGTGTTGAAGCAGGACGAGCTCGGGGTCGCCGCCAACTACAAGAAGTACACAGTCTGGCGCAAGCAGCCCATGCGGCTGTTGTCCGAAAAACTGCTGGCCATTGACGGCGACTACATCCACATCATGCCTGCCTCGGGCGGGAAGCTGGCCGAAGGCGACGGCAAGTCGACGACGGTCCACTTCAGCAACGTGGTTGGCTGCAAGGTCTCGAGAAAACACCCGACAAACTTCAAGGTGGGTTTCAAACGGTCCCCTGCACACCTATATCTGTCCGGTTTGATGCTGACACCCACCAAAACCAGCTGGTTGTTTTCAAGTCGACCGAGAGCAAGAGATACGACTTTGTCACGAGCAGTGCCGAGTACGCCGCAGAAATCGTGGCCGAGCTCAAGAAGGGCATCTCGCCCTACCGGGAGGTCTGATTGATGAGAGGCGGAACAGCTTGGCCCTTGTCAATCACACACGTGTTGGGCGACCGAGGCGACCTTACGTGGTATGAGACCAGGAGACCTTCCAGTTGCAAACCGGTTGGTTCTAGACTCCTGTAGTGCGACATGGGCGGATCATTTTCGGCCAGATTGGGTGACATCATTAGTTACCACTCAGGAACACCTCCCCCGCACAGTGTGCAGCAGCGGCCGATGACGCGGACAATTGACGACATCGCAAACGTCCCGTTGGTTTCAGCGGGACCCACTCGATTCCATTCCGGGCTCCCAACTCCGGGTTTTTGATGTTGGAAGTTGGCGGAGGTTGGCAAGACACGTGTCGTAGGGTGGAACCCACGGGGAAGTTGGCATATGCACCCGGTCCGCCGACTAGCGCAGGAACCGCGAAGTCTTGAAGACCGAGCTCAGCTTCTCTGCACGAGCTCGAAGTGCGTCTACGGTAGAACATGGGTGAAGCATGCCTATAGTTGTCGCCTTACCTCTTGGGTATATGTCTGGGAAACGAGGCCAGCTCAGCTGAGGGTCAAGTCGAATACGGGCACTGTGTACGTTTTACGTGATGTGTACAACACAGTTCATTAGGCCCGTTGCTTGCCACTGCTACTTTCGGAAGCTCTGGACATGAGGCCCCTGAGCCCCCAGAGGCCACCCAACAGCCACTTCACGCTGGTGGGGTTTTTTGTGAGGCTGGCAGAAGCATCACGGAGCAAACTGCGCCACCAAACGAATGATGCAACCGCACTACGTACTTGAGTAGGCCTGCCCAGGCTTGATGCCCATGCTTCCGGCGCATTGTGACCTCGACGGGATCTGGGGATTCACAACCATGGCATGAACATGTCGCTTGTTTGATTCGTTGCATTTGGCCGGCTGCCCGCATTCTAGAACTTGGTTGTTCCAGCCGATCCCACCGGAAGCATCCCATTGCGTTCAGACTTTCGACGGCCAAGGTTACTTCGTTTGCAACCTGGCAGTATATAAGGATGTCTGACCTTTGAGAGTCGTTCCATCTCAGACATCTTCTGCCTCCATCAGACGAACCGTTGCCCAACCAACAATCACTTTCGTGTTTTCGAGAGAACCCGCTTGCCCTCGTTTCCATCCCATCTTTTTTCCCCAAACCCATCCCAACCATCAACATGCGCTACCACGCCGTCATCGTCGCCGCTCTCGCCACTCTGGCCTCGGTATGTTCCTCTACCAGCTTGACCAATCAGGAAAACCTTAGACCTAACCGTTCCCCCGAAAACGAACAGGCCCAGGAGGACCCCACCATGACCATGACCATGACCGAAGACATGACCTCGGTCATGGGTACGTCGGTGACCGACACAGCCTCGCTCACGAGCGCCATCGAGTCGGCCATCGAGTCGGTCGAGTCTGAGGCCGAGTCGGCGGCCGAGTCGGTCACGAGCGAGATCGGCGACTTCATCGAGAGCGCCACGTCGAGGCTCGGCTCCGCCACGGGCGACGAGGCCTCGTCCATCTCGGAGGACATCGCCAGCGCCACCAGCTCGCTGGGAGACGCCCTCAGCTCCATCATGTCGTCCGCCACGTCCGAGGTCTCGGACGCCGGTGGCGTGCCGGTCCAGACCGCTGCCGTCGGCCTCGGGGCGCTGTTTGGCGGCGCCGCTGTCTTGGCCAACATGTAAATCTTTCCTTGCTCGGGTGGAATAATGATATCTGTATGGCTATGATGGATGGACTTGGGATTTACGACGCACCAAAACAATACCGGGCCGTTCAACATGTTGGGAAAATGGGTCAGACGATCTAGTAATGGACTTTGCCCAGCGATCTTCTTCCTGGGCAGGTTGTTGAAATGGACAATGGCACCATATTAAACCCAATTTTGCAAAATCAACAGCTGTAATGGAATCCTCAATTAGTATTGGCAAGGCAATGAGAATATCTCGAACACAATGTCGAATATCCCTAGACAAGTGCCCAAACAGCCAAACACTTCTACCAAGATCACCATGGGTGGTAGGTTGTGACGTCATAGCGGCCGGCACCCTACATTTCCCGTCCACGCTGCTGCAATCGGAAATTGAAGATCACTTGCAGGACGGTGCCAAGAAATCTGGGTTGCCTTGGCCAAGCGGAATTTGAGTCTTGTTAACCAACTCGCTCTGGCTTTGAGACTCTAGGCTATTACCTGAGAATCCTAAATTCGACAAACAACCTGGGTATCGCGGAAAAGGCTATTCAAAGAGGAGGATATTGATCCTGGAGCGTGGGTCATTTTCCACTTAGCTTTAAAGGTAACCGCGATCGGAGTTTCGTCCGGGATCCTTCTTTGGTATCACCAACTGATGACTTGACAACTGACAGCAAAAATCTCTCTGTCTGAAGCGCCTCGTAAGTCATCGTGATATCGTAACAAGCCGATCAGAAAATCAACGCCTATCCGCCTTTCTTCCGGGTATCATTCCACAACGCATCCACCACCTGAAAAATAGCCGTCACGTCCCGCATGACTTTATCCTCTACCTGTCCCCCGAGCCGCTGCTGCATCTTATCCGGGTGCCACCGCACCCTCTCCTCCTTGAGCCTCGCCGCGAACTCCTTCTCGCCCACCTCGTCCAGACCAAGCCCGTTCACGAAGAACGCTCTGACCGTCTCCCGCTCCACCCCCGTCCCATCCCCAGCACTACTACCACCCCCAGCCCCCTTAGGCCACGGAATCCCCTCCACCTTCACTCCACCTCCCCCTTTCCTCCCCTCCTCCTCCCACGCCGCCCACCGCGTCACGTACCCCTCCCACCGCTCCCTCCACCCCTTCCTCCGCCGCCTCTCCTGCCCGCGGCGGAGGCACCTCTCCATCTCGCGCGCGACCCGGGCCTCCTCCTCGGCCCTCCGCCCCGCCTCCTCCCGCTCCCACTCCCGGCGCGCCCGCGCCTCGAGCAGGCCCGCGTGCGTCTTCTCCCACATCTTTTGCCGCACGTAGGCCGCGTACTCGTCGTCCGTCATGCGATCGAGGTGGTGACTGTTCCCCCCGCCGCCCGAAGAAGAGGTTGTGGTGTTGTTGGTGTTGGTAATGTTGGGGGGCGGGTAGACGTGGATGGGCTGGCCGTAGACGGATTCCCAGTAGGCGGCGCCTTCGTCGTCGGCCATGGCGTCGAAGAGGGATTCGCGGAAGGCGGTGGTAGGGGAGAGGGGTGGGTCTTGGAAGGGGTTGCGTTCTTGTTCTTGTTCTTTTTCTTTTGGGCGGGGTGGGGAGCGGGAACGGTGGGTTCGGCGGTGGCGGCGGTGGTGATGATGATAGCGGCGGTGGTGGTGTCTTCGTTCTCTGGACTCGTTTCTGTCTCGATCTCGAGATGCCGGCGATCGTGATCTGTAATGGCGGTGACGGCGACGGCGATTGTCGTCGTCGTCGTCGTCCTCGCCTCTTTCGCGCCGTCGCAACGACCTGGACGACTCGGATTTGAAGCGGAATTTGGTCGGCCTGGGCACTGTCGTGTCGCTGCCCGGTCGGTCGGATGCTTCCTGTCTCGGCGCGTCGTCTTGCGCTGTAGGGACGTCGTCGGTTGGCGAGGCGAAATCGTCGGGAGACATGATGCGGTCGTGATGGGAGCGTTTCGACGCATCATCTTCGTCGTTTGGTATTGGCGGATTGATGGACGAAAGGATGCGTCGCCGCTTGGGCGAGCGAGGCGGCTCCATTCTGCTCTTGCAGGAAAGGTTTGGAGACTTTTTTCTTGAGCTGCCTTTGGTTTGATTGTCGAAATCCAATCCCAAGTGACCCGCGTCTTGCAGCCAAGGCGCCCATGTTCTGCCTGTTAAGAGGTGTAGTCGAGAGGATGATTTTTACATACATTATCTTGGCCTGCACTAACACAGAATACTGTGCTGAAGAGAGGTCGGATGCACGGACTACCATAGCGCGCTGTGGGGGGGGGGGTTCCGAAATAGTCACGGTGACTTTTTCGGAGTACCAAGATAATCCGTTGATTCCACGTCCATTTCGGCCAGCCAAAACCATTAACGTGACGGTCCTGGGGCGCAGTTCGTCCCGGTGGTCCACGATACCTTCCACCCCGATTCAATCTTCGAGGCAGGAACTGTTCGATCTGTAAAACGGTCACCACGACCATATTGGTTTGAATACATTTTCTAGCTACAGGATCATTTCAATTGTAAGTCCATTTTTGAGGGCTAAGATACTGGCCACGGCAGCCACTTCCACGCCACGGCAACCCTGGCGATGTGTTGCGCATGGCGGGCAGGGAGGGTCGATTCTGTATGTGGGGTGTGGCTAGGCACAGGCATCTTGGCAATATACCATGGCGCGCCAGGGGGGTTCCAAAATGATCATGGTGAGAATTTTCCAACTTCAAAATGACTTTCCATACAGGATCAATGACTATACATTTTAAGCTGAAATCGTTAAATCCATTTTCAAATTTGTGACGGAAAGCGCACCCTGGACTCATGCTCTATTCGGTTGGTCATCAGGTGGGTGGCCTGTGCGCCCACCTGTCTTTTTCGCGTCGCAGACGCGCATCCTGTATATTCTCCCTCTTCCTCTCCTCAGCTTTCGATTAGCAGAATTGAGTCGGCATTTGCAGTGCCCTTGCGCCTCGCCTTGATGCCACTTGTCCCTATAAGAACTCTACACTCTTACGGCTACATTACTACCATTGCCAAGCCATACAATTTTTCGCCTAATATACCTACCTGCCTGCCCTACCCCTCTCGAGACCCCTCCAACCGGCGCAATGCCCTACTATCAACCGAAACCTGAGTTCGTCCCAAGTTCTTTCCTCCCTCCGTTTCGAGACAGCAAAGCGGTACTCGATAGGTGCTTCCTGCACGGGTCCATTGTGTCTTTTACCTCAGCCTCTCCTCTGCGTCGTCAGCTGCCGTCATCCGACGTCAGCCCTCAGCCAAGCATTACGTGGGACAGTTTCACTGTCAGCCCCAGTACGGATTGGAGACGTGGAGTTCTTGCGTCCGTCAGGTCGCGTCTTTGATGTGTCAACCCAGCATTTCTTTTCTTGCCTCGAGCGCTGCTTGTTTAATTGCTCTAGTGATTTCATATCCTTTCGTAGACCTCACATCGTCTCCCACAAAAGCACAGTTGCTACCTACACAGTAGTGACACGGCATGCATGGAATGTCAGCACCGCGATGCCGATTACGTGCCACGCGGAGGACACTCCCGCGCGGACCCCATCGGTTCCAGCTGTCGGGGATGAGCGGCCGCAGCTGGACCGGAGTTCAGCCCCTGCCACGGGACCCGAGGAGGCGGGTGATGTAACCTCGCTATCTCCTCCACGGGACGCGGGAACGGGAGGATGACCGCGCTATCCACCGCCGACGACGGCTGTTTCCGGATACCTACGTTTCCAAACCGGCCTTACCTTTATTATGACGAAGATTGCTGTCGTCGGCCTGATAAGACCTGATGAGCCCGATCTGACCCCGGTGCAGTTGATCCCTACTACGACGATCGTGTCTCGGAGTCGGAACCTCTAGCTGAACTGGGATTCCCTTCTTCGCTGAATCCGGTGTCGTCCATGGGCCATACCCATCCATATCCGGCTGATCACTCAGTTTTTCTCCTCGAAGGGGCTTAGGCGACGTTACACGGGCGTACCCATCTCGCGCCTCTGTGTCGCCATATCTCAGACAGCCCTCGTTGTCATTTTCGTTGTCTTTGACCAGACACAACACCGGAGCGGCGCACTGACAGCCGCAAAAGATGCATCAATTTGTGGATTCGTTACTCATTTGTCCCTCCCGTTGCGCCATATCTGGTCTCAGCCAGTTAGACAACAACGGCAGATCTTGCAGGCACTTAGGCCACTCAGACAGAATCATTGACCAGCTAATGACACTTCAGACAGGGGCCTGGTGTTTACTCCGTATGGGCATTAACATGCCGTGATAAATGACAGGACGTTCATGTCACACCGGGAAAAGGGCCAAGACGAGGATTGTATTGTACTTGTACCCTGTGAAGCTGAAGGGGGTCTATCCGATCTGGAGGCTGCCGAATTGGGAAGATGTGAAAGTATCAAAGTGCTGAAGCGATCCGAGGCAAGCGCGCTGGCGGCGGCAACGGCGATACATTCTGCAATGTGTTCCATTGCGTGCCCACTTCCCTTCTCTAAAAGCGAGCCAAGCAAAACCGCCGCCGCCATGCATCTGATGTTCTGCAGCAAAGCACCCATGCCGGTCCGGCTGAAATGCAGTGTGTCACCATTCATGTGAGGAATATGCACGGATGCCGCGCGGCGGCCAACTATTCATCCAGGGTGGGCAATGGATGTTGTGATCGGAGACGGCTTTTTCTTCCTCTCTGGACGTTTCATTCTGTATTTGATATTTCCGTGTCCTTCCATATCCGGACACGTTTCTCATTCTTGAAGCTGACTCGTTGCACTGCTGCTGCTGGCGCTGTTCCCTCAGAGTGCCCTCCTGCCTTGCCGCTCGGACTGTCCATGTCTCTTCCACTCTGGTGTCCGAGACATGAAACCCTCGTCACGAACAAGAGCGGCCGCTCGCCTGTGCAGATTGGCTGACAGGCAACGAAATGCCCCGTCTAAATCAACAAACCCCCTCTCCATACGGCTGCCTCCTGGCTGCTTGAATTCCTGTAACATCCCAATTCTTCCAGGCCATTCGCTCCCTTCCCACCCACTCCCCCCTTCCAGCCTGGGCCGCCCCTTCTCGGGCCGGATCAAGTATCCATTAAGAGATGATGATAATCACTACGCGAGCCAATCCGTGATGGGTACGTTGAGAAACACAGCGGGAGGGGGAATAAACACACTTCTAAGCCTCCCGAAGCGGGAGGATCCAGTCTGGTATCAAAATGCGCCGCCCAAATGGACACAATCAGAAAAATGCCGTAAAAAGGGGGAAGGAGGTAAACAAAAAAGAACAAAGGTATATAGGTACTTGAGGCAGCAAAACACCTCCATCACACCACACTCCAAAACTCCCATCAGGATCTGAATGGTTGTATATATGCAAGACAAAGGAAAAGTGACAAGATTACTAGATAGAGTCAGCCGTAAAGATGCAACATGGAGAGATGAAATAAAAACCCAAAAAAATGAGCGAGACAGTGAGCCTGAAGGACGAAACGAGAACTTTTGGTGCCTTTCTTGTTCTTTTGTTTTTCCTGTTTCCCCCCTTTCCCGAGGAGAAACCCCCCCGTTGCCGGTTGCCCGACCAGAACCTCTAAGTCCCTCTAACATAGGTAGCCGGCCCAGACTAGGAAAAGAGAGAGAAAAAAAAGGCAAAGAAGGACAGGAAATAGCCAGAAAGGGGGGCGTCCCGAAAACCCCAATCTAGATTCGAGTCCACAGGGTGGTCGGTATCGGGAAATCCCACGCCCAGAGATTTTACCTCGGGCCGCCCTCCGTTGCTGGAGGGCGCGGGTCGGTAGCCCACCCTGTCTCGTAGGGCAGTCTCCGAGTAGTGACGTACGGGCTTCCCGACTGTGGCGGCGGCATTGTCGTTGGCGGGGGAGGGGGACCCGGAGCCGGCGGGGGCGTCGTCGACGGGGTCCGGGACTGGTCGAAGCGCAGGGGCGGCAGTCGCGCGTTCATCGGGGGTGGCGTGAGGCGGGGCGAGTGCGGAATGCCACCGAAAGAAGGCGGCGGCGGACCATGTGGTGGTGGTGGAGGAGGAGGAGGAGGAGAGGCGGCGACGGCCCTGCTGATCGACGGCAATGGCGCAGACGTCGTCATCAAGCTGTAAGAGCCTGTCGACAGCTGTAGTTCCGAATCCGTCCTTCTCCGCCTCGCCGGTGGCTCAAACGCGGAGGCGTCGCCGTAGGAATTCGAGCGCGGCGGGTGCGGGTAAAATAGGGCGTTGGTCGGCGGCGGTGGAAAAGGGGGCGGGTGGTGCTGGAGTGGTTGGGAGTGACCATGGGGAGCCGGCGGCGGCGGCGGCTGGGCGAGTAGGCCCCCGCTGCCAGACGCAAAGGCCGCTCCTGCGGTCCTCGAGATGGGGCTTTGTGGCCCTCTGCCGGCCCACTCCTTGCCACCTGGCAGTTGGGCCATGATCTCTCGCAGGCGGTTCCGGTCGTTTCGGTAGAAATCCCGTTGAGCCTCGAGCTCCTCGCATCGCCTAGCAAGCTCCTCGGCCCTGTGCTCGAGCTCCCGGTTTGCGTTCTCCAGCTTCTGTAATTCCTCCTGTTGTGACCTCTCGCGTTCCTTCTTCCGCTGCCGGAATCTTGCCGAAGCCCCCGCGTTGCGCTGCCGCTTGTGGTCCGCTACTTTCGATCCCTGGTGGACATCAACCGGGACGACAATCTCCTCCCCATGACTAGGTGTGATGGTCAGAACTGGCTGGCCTTCTGTGATGGACAGATGCCTGGCCCCTCCGACGGACATGGAACCCAAAATTCCAGGTCCCCACCTCGTATCCCCCATGACCCCAGATGTCCCGAACGGCTGTTGGCTGGCCAGGAGCGGAGGCGCAAATGGAGGCCCTGACAGGACAGGCCTCCCGCTCCGCTCGCGCTTCAGGCTTCCCGGATGCTGCGATGGTTCGGGACCGTGTGCCGATGGGAGGCCGTGGCTCAAGCTGGGGTGCGAAAGCGATCGCGCAAGGCCGGATGTCGGTCTCGTCGGAGAGGGTTCTGCTGGTGTTTGTGCCGGGCTAGGACTGTAAAACTGCGGTGGCGTTTCGAGGCTGGAGCGTCCGCTCCCGTGGACTTGGGCATCGTGGGTCGAACTAGGGCCTCCTCTCGAGGTAGGAGTCGGTAGGCTCGGCGTAGGATGTTGTGCCTCCATTGTCCTCATCGCTGCTCGGCTCAGGCTCACGGCTCGTGGTGACTTGGGCGTCAAGATCCGCCTCGCCGCCGTGGGATAGGTGTGGACGGTGTGGGGCGATCCCCGACCCCCCGACGTAGGCTGGCCTACAGGAGATGTCGTTGGCGGCATTGTGGATTGTGGTGTGGTTGCTTCTAGGTTCTGGAAGCTGGCAGGACGGGCCGGCGATGCGTCCCTTTCGTACTGACCCGCTCCCATGGTTGGTTGTTGGCGTCCTCTCGCGGCGGAAGGCTGGGCGAAGGACCGAAACTGTCCTGCCAGTTCCCCGTGCGTCCCGACAGGGTTTAGGATACTGCGAGTGTCCAGGGCTCGGTCTACGGCCTCTTGGCTCGATGCGTCGGCCTGGATCTGCGCAACACGAGGAGAATTGCGCAGTGGCTGTGGTCTCTGGTCATCGTGTTGGGTGCGACTCTGCTGAAGCGGAGGGGAGGTTGTCGGATTTGTCGCCCTCGCCGGGGACCGCGAGGGGGAGGGACGAGAGGGAGGGCGAGGCGCAGATCCTCCCTGCGACATCGCGGCCTTTTCCCCTTGGCTTTTGAAGTCTTGACTTTGCTGACATTGACTTCTGCCGCCGTTTTCAGCTACTGCCTCTCGAGTGGCCGTAGACAACAACTGCACAGGGGCCGCGCCAACCCAGCCCGGCGCTGGTTCTCGAACCCGCCGAGAGCTTGATTGGATCGCCACAGTGATGGATTTCGAGTCTGGAACGGGGACGTGCCGCTTACTCTCTCGCCTGTGCAACCGGATGGCCTACCAAGGTTCGCCGTGGTGATGGCCACTGCGGGTGGAGGGAAGGCGTATGTATTCGGCTGGGGTATCGAAGTAGGTAGACCACGGCCGCGTCATCGGCAACAAGCAGTCCGGGGGATAGCCGTGTCAACAAAGCGAGCGTATACAGAGTTGCAACAGTTAAGTGTTTGGGATCGGGATCGGAAGCCAGACTGCCAGAGGGCGTTGGCTTGCGTCAGTACCGCACCAATACGGGTAACGCCACGCTGTGAGCTCGTTGGACGAGGCAGCAGCGGCAACAGGTGACTCCCAGCCAAGCAGAAAACAGAGCCAGGTTCGAGAGAGATCAACGCCGAAACCGTAACTAACTAGTCACAGTGGGCCGAGAACTGATGAGCCTGCGGGCGCGGATACAGACAGCCAGTGAGGACCTGACTGGCCGTGGGAGCCCCAATGCAGCAAAGGGGCTTCGCGTTTTGGACAAAACAAGACTCAGGCAATTTGGTCTTGTGCTCCGACCTCCAGTCCTGCTCCCTGGTTAATGGCGAGGTTTTGCCGTCATTGGTGTAAGATGAGCGGCTCAAAAGGCGGGCAGGCAGGGGCGCTACCCCGAATGTTGACAATGGTGTTTCGACGCCAGGAGCTCGAGCCTTTTCTGGCTGGACGAGAGGGGTGGAATATGTATGTAGTTATGTACTATGTATGCGGCGGAAAGAGGGAACCTGGTGCCTGGAGATCCAAGCAAGAGTACATAGGCAACAGAAGTCATCGCTTCATCGGTGCTTATTTGAACGGAAATTTCCTGCTCGGCCGTTGCGTCCACCGATTTCTTATCCGGCGGTACCGTACACCTCAACGGGGCTGTTCGAGATGACACCAGGTCACTGGTGAGGGTTGCAGTGGCTCAGTCTGAGTGCATGGGCCCATCCAGGGGTGGCATGCTGATGGGATATCGAGCTAGAACCACCCGGGGAATTGGGGGGGGGGGGTGTCCTTCTCTAGAGATTGGCCGGGGCCGGACGCCTGCCCGCGCTTTGCGCCTCGTTCGGGAAGCTCTCGTCTTGAGAAAGTACACAGTATGTTGATAACGGCGGTTGGCAACGGTCATGCTGTCGAAAGGATCCAGATACGCCCGAATCAGGAAGTCCGTAGCCTGGAAGAAGGTTTGGAAGCTGATGCTGACCGCCTTGTTGAGAGACCGTGACCCATAGTAATGGGGGCGCTGCTGAGTGAATGTCGCGCATGACCCTGCCGGCCAATTGCAAATTCAACAACTTTGACGAATTGCTTGGTATCCGTGCTGCTAGGCCAAGCTCGGCAAGTTCCTCTTTCTTCAACCGCTGGTCTCGGACAACAAGACGGCTTCCACAACCACAAGATGTCCCTGACCACCCCCCCTCAGCCAAGGAAATCTACAAGGTAGAGGCAAATGGACGGAGATGGTTGTTGAGGCGCGGCGGAGAACAACCGCTGGTCATGCTGATGTCGATACTGGTTGTTGATACTGCATTGAAACCCAGACAGGCATGATTCAAGACGGAGAGGCGGTAAGTTTGACCCCCTGGCACAGGTGCTCACCGACAAACTCGCAAAATCCGCCATGCGCCGCGCTCCGGAAATCGCAGCAGGTCTTCTTGGTGAGTGCCGTATGCGCTGGGTGATCATGTTGCAGCTGCCGACGTGGGCTGGTGAGCTGCCCTGTTCCCACACACTGCTTGGACGGTCGTGAGCAATTTGCTAGCTCAAGCCACGCCATATAAACGACCTCGGCACCATGGACGGAAGGCCTGACGTGTCGGAAGCTGCGTCATCTCAGCGGGAGATGAGAGGTGCGGGATGAGGAAATATGCATGGCGGACGTATGCTTGCTTCTTGGGGGGCTCGGGGGAACCTGTCGCAGTGCAGTGGTGGACTTGGGTTGGCGGGATCCGAGCTGCCCGTCATCGCCCAGGCTGGCGGCGCAGAGAGCGGGTCGGGGACTGCTATCCGCCAAGTGAGACAGCGGAACACACTAGTCCCGACAGGGTCCGTCCACCTGCAAGCACTCGTCGGTGGTGGTCGAGAAGGGCGGCGAGTGCGGGTCGTCATGATGCGAATGATGAGAATCTTGCTGGACTGTGCTAACTGGAGTGCCGCATTTGGAACCACGACTCCACCGAACGGGCCGCGGGGGATGTGCCGGGTCTCTGCGACTTTGAGATGGGGGCGCCAGTGGAGCAGAACGGAGATGTGGCGGGCTTCATCTCGTGTCGAGAACAATGGTGTGCCGAAAAGAGAATGGGGCCCTGAAAAATGGGAAGCGATTCTGCCCTTGGTCGGAAGCCTTCGTCTGACTGATCCTGAATCCCTGACGACTTTGGCACGTTTTGTGCATCTCCACTGTATTCAGGCGACGGGCCCGGAGCTCCCCGGATCGGTTTGACGAGATTTGCGTGCCTGAGCTGAGGTACCACAGTACCTTACCTAGGTACAGTTCTGCTTTCTCCTGCAAGTTTCCGGTGAGGATTGATGACTTCCACGGTAACCACATGTCGGGGCCGTTTTGCGCACACCGGGCTCGGCTACGGATCGCTGGAACCTGCTCGTTGAACAGAGATGGACAAAGAGGTCCGTCCCGCCACTCTGTGAAGGATCTAAATGGATGCGCTTAACGGGACCAAGTTAGCGCCTTCCGGACTGGGCATTGGCTTCTCAAATGGCTGGCTACCTCGTGCTTTCGCGGTGGCGGAAGGGAAGCGGAAGGCGGAAAGTGGAGCATCAGCCTTGCGCTTGTACTGCGTAAGGCATTGGAAATACACTGCTGCTAGGCGACTGACGGGTATTGTACAATACCATCTGCTTCCCGGCCGAGCCCACCATACTGTGGTATTATACGCCGTACGGAGAAACTACCGCTCGCTCCTGCCTGATCGACCATGTCCTGGAAGCTATCCAAGCAGCGAAGCTTGGAATGGAGACAATGACCTTGGTTTTTTGGGTGCGGTTTGGGCATTCCCACAGATCCCCCGGACATGTAGTCAACAAGTGGTTCGGACTCGGATGATGCATTGGAGCCTAACGACTTTTATTAGGTTGTCGTGCAGATACACGTGTATTGCCCCGTGCGGCTTCGATTTGTTGCGTTATGGGACTCTACTAGTCTTCACCTTGACCGTCTGAGCCTCAAAACAGGAACAGCTGCAACCGGATGAGGGAATAAGGCTGCTGCAAGCGCGGATATGCGGCCAGTTATGCGGCCTTGCAACACCCGACATCGGAAAAGAATCCAAGGGATCGGGCCGTCTGTTCGCGTCAACATCATCCACGGAAGGTACAGAGACAGAGGGAGTCACAGAGCCTGCAGAATTCATACGAGGAAAGGTATCTTACCTGCCGTACACAGTACACACCACTGGCCAAACAGGCAGCAAATGCTGCCCAAGTGTGGAGGGCCGCTCGCGGAAAAAGAGGGGTGGGAAGCAGAGGAAACAATAAACGTCTCGAACTTTGTCAAAAGCAACAGCAGTGCCAAACCAGCATCAGCTGACCCAGCAGTTCATGGAGAGCTGCACGAGTGACGACAGAAGCCGGGTTTGATGCGTTGTCCCGGGTCTGACCCCCACGAGCAGACGGTGTACCCGACACCTTGGGAATCAACGGTTTTCCGGTTCAAGTTGCTTTTAAGGCACTCGTCCACTCAAATAGAATTTCCCGTCTGTTTTGAGCTTCTCATGCACACCGTACTATCTGTGATATGTCGACACTTGCCAACAGATACCTTACACAGTATTTACCAAGAAAGGGCTTTTGATACTCTGCTGCCCCGAGAGCCGAGAGCTGCACCACAGTATCCGTACCGTGACCATGGACAGCATGGAAGTGTTAATACACTTGATAAACCGTGGTTTTACACTGTAGGGGCCAGAGCAAGGAGCACCCCACCTTGACTCTGGGGCCGTCACGCCCGATATGCAGGGATGGCATGCAGCGTGGTTGTACCGACCCCTGGCCTTGCATGTGTCGGAACCTGCAAGGCGCCAAACCGGTGTGTGGCTCAAGGTGATGGGAGCCCAACGCAACCTTACCTCTTATTACCTAACTCGCCTAGTGCCATGGAAATCAAAACGTGGTTTCCTCCGCCACGGCAGGTCCTGGCCGTCTGAAGCTCAATTTTTTCTTCTTTTTTGTTTTTTTCCCTTAGTATTGTACCCGGAACCTGGAAATCGCGAAGTGCCAACCCTGGTCTCAGTAACATTGGATGACGACCAAATTTGCGGCTGGGGAGAAAACAGACCTGGAAATCTCGCTCAAGGTTTCGGAGCCGGAGACGTGCAGCTGTCGCAGATCATGTGCCTCTCTCTTTCAGAGGCAAGCAGATGCCGAACGACTGCGTGTCAAGTAACAAGGTGACCCGAGGGGAGTGATGGGGCATGAGGATGGTGCAGGCTGCAGAGCACGGAGATTTGGCGACCGGTGAGCGACATGGCTCAATTTCCCAACCATCACATTGCCGGCGGGAAATAATCTCTCATCATAAGCTTGCGAGGGATTTCGTGATTCTCGTCGCACCGACCCTCTTCTCCCACCCTCTCGCGCCGGACGAAGGCAATGGAAGCATTGAAACCGACCCATCCAACCGGCGCAGGGACCCCTTGGGCGTTCCGCGCTTGAAGCGCCGGCAACGATTGATGTGATGAGACTGCCGACCGGATTGTTCCTTTGTCTCAAGTTGACGCGTTTAGCGTTCAAATTCAACATTGCCCGCTCGCCGGGACTGATGGACTCTGGTCAGCAAGGGATGGCCTAGGCCTCCATCAGACTCGCGAGGCAGTCCTTCGACGGGAGCTTTGAAGATGTCGCAATAGGCAGTAGGTAACGTGAACAGCCCGAGACTTTAAGGCTTGTTGATGTTTACGGCCAAACGAACCCCGCAATTCACGGGGATTTCCCCCTCTTATTTGAGCTTGGCTATCGCGGTCGGGACCAAGGCGGCCTCATAGGCGAATATTTGAACATCACATAAACCATCCCTACGGATACCTACCTACCTTACTAACGGAATGTACGCTGGTGTTTTCCCGGCGGCTGTCAATAACTGCTACCTATGTATGCTCGGCCGTGGCGGATCTGAGGGCCGCCTTCCGGCCCGCGAGGGACCCAAGGTTGTAACCCCGCGATCCGGGCCGCTCTTGGTGGCTCCGCTGGAAGTTGAGGCCAGATCATATAACTATGATGACGCCGCTCCGTCTCAACTCTCGGTTGCTGACGAGGGTTAGTTCTCGCAAGTTTCCCGAGTCTCGCGCGTGCGCCAACTGTGAGAACGCTCTACATCCAGCCCCGCTCCCCTCACAAAACACCAGCTTCCCATCGACGGACCGGGTCAACAAGTCCGCCATCACCATGGCAGAGGGTCAGAACTTCCAGCAATGGCACGTCAGCGAGCCTTATCTGGAGACGCACTGCTCGCTCGGCGAGGGGCCTTTCTATGAGCCCGCCACTCATACGCTGCGCTTCGTCGACATCATCAAAAAGCAGCTCCACACCGTCTCGCTCACCGAGGGGCCCTCGTCGCTCAAGACCCTCCAGTTCGACGAGTCGGTCACCGTCACGGCCGACATCGACGGCCGGGATCCGCAGGACAGTCTCTTGATCGGCGCCAAGCAGGGTCTGGCCGTGTTGGACAGGAAGACGGGGAAGTACGACTATGTGACCAAGTTTGGGGAGGCCAAGGGCGAGCGCATTAGGAGCAACGACGGCGCCGTCGACCCCAACGGCCGGTTCTGGCTCGGTACCATGACGGACTTTGGGTTGGGGCCGTTCCAGCCAGAGGGTGAGTCTCCTGTCATCTCCAAGTCTCTCCGATGTCGAAGCATCGCATTTCTCGTCCCACATGGCAAGCCGCCAGAACTCCAAAAGCAGTACGGGGCTGTGACGCACGACACCAGGCATATCGTCACTGCCCTCAGCACGCCCCGTGTTGTGACGTGGATAGCACTCCGGTGCTCCCTCCCCTGAAAGCTACCCAAACATTAGCCCCAAACAACGAACACATGAGGGATCCCAGAGCCAGACAATCAATGTACCGTCACTCCCCCATCCACTCACCTCTAACGCACCCGAAATCACAAAAAGGCTCCCTCTACCGCTTCTCCCACGCCACCGCGGCCACGTCGACCCGCTCGGGCCTCACCATCCCCAACTCGGTCGGCTTTTCCCCGGACGGCCGCACCATGTACTTCACGCACTCGTCGGCCCGCGAGGTGTTTGCCTGGGACTACAACCCGGCCGACGGCTCCGTGTCCAACGAGCGCGTCTTCTACCGCCACGTAGGGCCCGGCGAGCCCGACGGGTTCCGCGTCGACACCGAGGGCAACCTGTGGCACGCCGTCTACGGCGAGTCGCGCGTGCTCAAGATCAGCCCCGCGGGCGAGCTCGTCGGCGAGGTCCGCATCCCGACGAGGAACGCCACCTGCTGCGACTTCGTCGGCGGCGGCGAGCTGGCCATCACCACGGCTGGCGATGACGAGGGCGAGGGTGAGAGCAAGAGGCTGGGCGGGGCCGTGTTTAGGGTGCAGGTGGGCGCTGAGGGGACGCCTCGTTTTGCGTATCGGCTGTGAAGTGGATGGACGCTACTGATTTGATGGGTTGGGCCATGCATGTGTGGATGCGTCAAGCTGGTCGTGGACTTGAGTTAGCAGTTTGCTAAAATTAGGGGTTAGGTTCTATGTTTAGTCCCGAACATAAAGTACCAGGTATAGCACTTGAAATGAAGGGATCCAAGGAGACAGGTCAGAGTCGAAGAGAATAAGTCCACAGCGTCCAGCCCAAGCCTAATCACCCGTACAGCGAGAGCTGGGGTGTTCCGACGAGAAAATTTGACATCTCGTTAACGTCCGAATGTCGTCAAGGGCAGCGATCTTGAAGCATGTGGTCGCCCTTGACTTGCTGGAGCCGTAAGGTAGGTAAGCCGATCTGGGAGTGGTGAGAAGCAGAGTAAGTTGGAGATGATCGTACCTTCTTGATCTGAAAGTCCGGCAGCGAGCACTCTTTCCCGGGTGCGATGCAGAAGCAGAGGTCGTCACGACTCGTCAGGGAGGCGAAGAATCAGGGTTAGGGCTGAGCAGACATCCTTGACCGTTTTGCCGCCAAGAGGTAGCCTGCTCCAACTCCTCAAATCTCCCGCCTGCTGCCTGCAATGTTTCGGTCGACACAACCTCAACGTCAAACTACCGCACATGGCAGACGTCATCATCAGCATGGCCGATGAATTTTGTCTCAATCTTCTCTCCGGCGACGGAGATAAAATTGACGATACAGACTCGCTCTTTGGCGGCGACGATGACACCGAGCTGACTTCCCTCTTTACCGAAGTCGGCGCCATCGAGCCGTCCCTTGAGCATGACTATGAGCCTACATCACCTTCGCCACAAGAGCGCCCTCCATGGGCGACTAACCCTGCTGCTGCTCAGCTCGAGTTCCCTGAGGTCCCTGCGCAAGCGCATCCGAACCACCAGCATGCGCTCTCGATGCCTCTGCTCCATCTACCCGCAGTCCCTGATCCTCCTGGTGCCTCTTTATCGCACCATGACGGACACACTTCAGGCGACCTCGTGGTTAGTACCCAAGATTTTACTCACATCACTCTTGGCTCTGGTCCTGCGGTAGCGTCGTTCGAGGGTTTCCCCGACAACGCCGCTCTGGACGCCGAACTCGAGCGCCTGTGGGATTTCATCACGAGCGACGAACAGCCCGTTAATGCTCAAGCAGAAAGTCGAGACAGCGATGCCACGCCAGAGATACAGGATGACAACATCATCCTCCCAGCCCAAATCCCCGGCTTCCGCTATGCCTACAGCAACACCAACATAACCATGCGCCTGCCTCGGCGCATCGATCAGGACCAGAAAGAAGCCGAGGAGCTTATGTACTTCGTCACCCTCAGTAAGCACGCCACCCCTCCCCCCCCCTCTAACCTAAAGTTTATATGAAGTGACCGCTAACCAAAAGCAGACCGCAACACGAAAATGGAGACTCTCTACGAGCACCTTGAGCTAGACCTCGGTCTCGGTAAGCTTCTCGCCTTGGAGATGAAGAAGCTTCTCAAAGAGCCGCCACTCATCGAGCTCGTCAAACGATCCGTCGCCGCCGTATCCGAGACCAAGAAAAACCTCGTCAGCATCGCATGGTACATGCTGGTTGTCAAGGACTTGGGAACCACTTGGTTTGGCGACGGTTGCAGAACTGCCGCGACACGGACTTTGCTGTGGCCCAGAGATTCGTCAATGTAAGCCCACCTTGCGTTTGCCCACTGTTGAACTTGCTAACACCATTTGCTCAGTCTCTTCGCGAGCTTCGTCATGCTACTCTACCGGATTTACATCAACAAGAGACAGATGCACCAGGCTACCTTGCGTACTCAGGCTCGGCTCCAGCAGTCCGGCGTCGCATCGGAAAGGACATTGTCGCCATCTCCGTCCCGGTCGCCGTCTGCTTCGCCGGCGCGCGCCCCGCAGAGTCCTCCACCGACTCCCAAGAGCCAGGCATTCTTCAAAGCCCTCGCCAATGACGCCATCGCCCGAAAGAAGCGGAAGCATGCCGAAGCCGCATATGGCGTTTCCCGGAACCCATACGAGGTCGACATTCCTGCGAACGCCAAGCTCAAGTATCGCGTCTACGTCAGGGACAAGACGGACGGCAGCGATCTCGTCGCCCCCACCACGTATCGGCACACCGACTTCATGATTTCCCGCGGTGCCTTCTCGTCTCTCAAGGCATCTTTCGAAGCCGCAGGGCAGGTCCCCACCTTTGAGATCCAGACGCCGCTCGGTAGGAAGGGCATCACTAGCGAAGAGCAGTGGGAGCAGGCCGTCCTGTCCATCTACAACACGAGGCGTTCGGGCGGAGTGGTGGAGGTGGATATTTTCGTGTGAGGTATCTTGGGTCGTCTCTCGGCAATGGGCAGAAGGTTTGGGGGACTAGGTACAGAGCAATTCTGCGATCAAATATTTCAGGGCGGGATTCGGGTTACTGGTGGCATTGCGGTGGGAAATCGGGCTGATCGCATGCGATGGGATAACAGTGTTTGGTCCGGCGTTGGTGGGATATGTCGCATGTCGCATTGGTATAGATACCCGGGAAGATGAGGTGGTGTCTGACAATGGCCCGAAAGCGGATTCAATGAATGAATAACGAACATTTACTCTCTAGTCATCAATCGTTTTCCAGCTTGCGGGCTTCAAATCCAAGAAGCGATCAGTCCGCAGCTTCAGCCTTCCTGAGGCGTTGACAAGGTACCCCGAACGTAATGCTTCATCAACAAAAAGAGAATGGATTCGGATATTTGCAATCTCCTCATTCAGCATTAGCATAACTTACCCCAAGCTTTCTCAGCAACAAGAAATGTACATCAGCCAATCTCTAAACTGAGTTCGAGCCGCTATCCCAATGACAGAGCTCTGCCAGAGTGTACACATGCAAAAAGCGACCAACCCAGGGGTCGAACCTGGAACCTCCTGATTACTTAAATCATAAGTCTCTGGATGAGATCTAGATAATCGTAGTCAGACGCTCTGCCATTGAGCCAGCCGGCCTTTTAAGCATTTAATACTTCACGCACCGAACCCGACATTAATAACGCCCAGGCAATGCTCCGTCGAAGAACCCAAACTCCCGTACTAACAACACCAAAAATACTGATGTATACATACCAAACCAAAAGCCGACAAAAAGAAAGGACACAGCATTACAGAATTACAGTCGGACCCTCCCTTCACCACCACCAAACCACCTCCTGATGTCGGCATTCCCCCCACCCGCGCTACTGCTGCTCCCCTGGCCTTCATCACTCCCGCCCATCATCCACTTGGGCTTCTTGATGCCCTGCCCAATATCCTGCAGCCACCTGGGGGTGTCCATGGTATCAATGGTGTTCCTGAACCTGTGGCCGAGCGCCTCAAAAAAGTTCTCGTCCTCGGGCTCGTCCAGCACGACCGCGGCCCGACCGACCCTCCTCGCCGACGTGTTCGCCTGCGGCCGACCGGATGACGAGAATGGCCCAGCGCCGCCGCCGCCGCCCGCAGTCGGAGATGTCCCAAGCGGCGTGGTCGGTCCACCACCACCACCGGCGGTGCTACTAGTAGTACCATCCCGGCGGCCGGCGCGGGGGATGGACAGGATGGGCGCCGCCCGGCCACCGCTGCTGCCGCTAGCGAGGTCTGTGCGGCGCGCACGGATGGCAGCCGAAGTGCCGTTGAGCTCGCGCTCGATGAGGTCGCGACCCTCGCGCCACGAGCCGGTGCCAAAGGCGGCGCCCCGCTCGTCCGTGTCGTCGCCGTCGCCGTCGTCGTCTAGGACGTCGACGTCAAAGCCAAAGACGCGCTTGGCCTTGCCGTAGAGACCGAACAGGGTGGCGCAGACGGGGAGGAGGACGAAAACCGGGAAGAGGTAGTCGAACCACGTGCCCAGCGGGGTGAGGTTGATCAGCTGGCCAAGGAAGCCGTAGAAGACGGTGTCGCGATAGATACTGCCCAGAAAGGTCATGAAGTTGTAGGTGAGGGGCACGCTGAGCCGGGCGACCTGGCTGGCGTACCAGAATGCGGACTCGTGGGCGGTGTTGCGGCGCACCAGCGCACGGCCGCGCCAGACCTTGACTTCGGTGATGGAAATTAGGGCGGCGGCACACATGTAGACCATCCAGAGTGCGGCAATGATCTGGCCGGCGAAGCCTATTTGGCCTTTGCCACCGACATGGTGGTGGATAACGCTGTAGCGGATGACGGAGAGCTGGGGGAAGAGGCCCTTGACGAGTTCGGACCAGACAATACAGATGGAGGCTAAGGCGAGGACGGCGCCGAGAGCAATTCGGAGGCAAGGAATCAAGTGGTAGTGTAGCAGGAAGCGCGTGTAGGGCGTGAGCAGGGTGCGCCGGTCCCAGAATCCGGCGTTGGGAGAGGCCTTTCCAAAGTCGAGCTTCTTGGAGGCTGCTGAGTCCAAGACTGCCTGTGTGTGGACGGCATCTTCTAGCAAACGATTCCACTCGTTGACATATCTTGACCGGGCGTGCCTCGCCCGGATCAAGCGCCTAGTAAGCTCGGCCAGGTATTTCTCGGTGATGACGTTCGGGAGCGGATCTTGGTTGCCAGAGCCCCTCACAACGCTTGCCCGGCCTGGTTGGGACTCCGGAAGGTTGGTCAGGTCGACCAGCTCCTCGACCCAGTCCTGGAAGAGACTGGCGCTGCCGCCTTTGCGGCGGCTAAGCTCGGCCACGTGCATCTCGAGGTCCTCGAGATCCATCTCAGCATCGTCCATCTTCTCATAGACCTTGGGCGCCTGCGTCTGGATACGACGGAGCCTGCCGCTGATGTTGGCGTTGCGGAGCAAGCGGCGGGGGATGGAAACGAGACCGTGGCCCATCAGGTAGATTGCTAGCACCAAGCCCCAGCAGTATGCGAGAGCCATCACCGTGCTCTTGATCGACTCGGAAAAGTGTCCGTAGGACACCAAAACGTATATCAACCCCAGGGCTCCCGATCCAAAGACGATGGCGTAGTATTGGGCGTTGGCGCGCAGCGAGTCGACGAGCTTGTCCTTTGGCTCCCGGTATCCGGAGTCGGAATATTCGGCAAGAATGGGTAGAATGAACCTAAAGGCAGTCAAAATGATATAATGTCGGCTCATGCTAGCTCAGAAGGGCCACAGGCGCATACCAGGTCAGGGCAAAGGTAAGCCAGTAGGTTATCCGCCACGACACTCTCAGTGTCGGCAGCTGAAGCCATATCCCGCGCGCGTCAATATCGTCGACCATGGCGCTGGACGCCAGGTCTATTGGCACCAGGAGAACCATGCTCGCAGGAAGACATAGCGCAAAGAAGACGGGCACGAGGAGGTAGGCGGGTGTTGTTCGGAGGGGGAGGTAGTATCGGAGGATCAGGAGGACAACGGCCGAGATGCAGAGCAGCGCGACCAGGGCGAAGACCAGGGACGATACGGGCGACGACGACTCGGCTATCGCAATCATGGTGAGCAGGCTTGGTGTTGCATGTTCGGGTGCATGTGTGTCGCTCACTGCCAGTGTTTTGGTGATGCCGGTTGGAGGGTGACGAGCAAGAAACCCACAGGTACGGATACGGTATCTGAGCTGATGTCACCAAACCCTGCAAAGGAAACGGTTGGAACGGCAGAACGGGAGCTACGGATAACGCTACAGGGGTGCTTATCAGTACGGCCCACATTTGTGGATCGGCATGCTTTGACTGACCTTAGCTGACCGGGACGGAGCATCGAGGACTCCGTACCTTCCGTTAGAGATGATCCGCCGAGCCTGCCTGCCTTCGATCGCTGCTCTTGTTATAGAATATCCGCTTTCACATCCCAGGCTGCCCGGGCCTGCTCTGGATGAAAGTTGAGGTGAGATCTGACTTGTGGGGAGGGCATTTGAAGGCTTCTCTGGCGTGGCTTGGATTTCCAGGCGGAAGCTCTTTGCAATTGTTCTGTTATCTGCTCTGTGGGCATAACAAAGAGGGGTTGAGAGGACGGTCTCGAAGAGTCGAATGCGACTATGATGCCCGCACTCCTACCGCGCACCTCTTGTGTCTGGACAACATCTAGTTTCCCATCAGCGAGTCACCAGAGAAGGCTGAGATTAATTGTGACGGCCACTGCTGGCACCTTTCGGAACTTCTCGATTACCGCGCAGGCCAAAGAGCAGAGCTTGAGCATGGAGGTCGAACTCACAGCACCGAACGGCAGAAAGTGGACGCAGCCACTGGGTCTGTTCATCAACAACGAGTTTGTCAAGAGCAGCAATGGGCAGAAGATCGCCTCCGTCAACCCCACGTGCGTTCATGCACCAATCTGTGGCGCCGTAGCAGTTGCGTGGCTGACTCTGCCCTAGCACCGAGGAGGAGATCTGTTCTGTCTTTGCCGCCACCGCCGACGATGTCGACACGGCAGTGGCCGCCGCCCGCAAAGCTTTCAAGGACCCTTCGTGGAAGTCTCTGTCGGGCACCGAGCGCGGCGCTCTGATGATGAAGATGGCTGACCTGGTGGAACAGCACGCCGAGACGCTGGCCACCATCGAGTGTCTTGACAACGGCAAGCCGTACGCTGTCGCACTTAGAGAGAATGTGGCCGAGGTGGTCAACGTGCTGAAATACTACGCCGGCTACGCCGACAAGAACTTTGGCCAGGTCATCGACGTCGGCCCCGCCAAGCTTGCCTACACGGTCAAGGAGCCCCTGGGAGTCTGCGGCCAAATCATCCCCTGGAACTATCCGCTGGACATGGCCGCCTGGAAGTTGGGGCCCGCCCTGTGCTGCGGCAACACGGTGGTGCTCAAGCTGGCGGAGCAGACGCCGCTTTCGGTACTGTACATGGCGCGACTCTTCAAAGAGGCCGGCTTCCCACCGGGCGTTGTAAACATCATCAACGGCCACGGCCGGGAAGCAGGCTCGGCGCTCGTGCAGCATCCGCTCGTGGACAAGATCGCTTTCACCGGCAGCACCGCCACCGGCAAGGAGGTCATGAAGATGGCTTCAGCGACCATGAAGAACATCACGCTCGAGACGGGCGGCAAGTCGCCGCTCATCGTCTTTGACGACGCCGATCTCGACCAGGCAGTGACTTGGTCCCACTCGGGCATCATGAGCAACCAGGGGCAGATCTGCACTGCCACGTCGCGCATCATGGTGCACGAGAAGGTCTACGACGAGTTCATCAAAAAGTTCAAAGCCAGAGTCGAGGAAATCTCGGTCGTGGGCGATCCGTTTGAGGAGACCACATACCAGGGGCCGCAGGTGACCAAGGCGCAGTATGACCGGGTGCTCTCGTACATCAAGTGTGGCGAGGAAGAAGGCGCAACCATCGCGCTGGGCGGGGAGCCGATGCCTCAGAAGGGCAAAGGATTCTTCATTGCCCCGACCGTGTTTACGAACGTGAAGCCCAACATGAAGATATTCCGCGAGGAGATCTTTGGTCCCTGCGTGGCCATGGTCGCCTTCAGCACAGAGGAAGAGGCGATCCAGCTGGCGAACGACACGACGTACGGTCTCGGCTCGGCAATTTTCACCAGAGACCTGGTGCGCGCGCATAGGGTGGCGAGGGATATAGAAGCTGGCATGGTCTGGATCAACAGCAGCAATGATTCCGACTTTAGGATTCCGTTTGGAGGAGTCAAGCAGTCTGGTATCGGCAGGGAGCTGGGCGAGGCCGGACTTGCGCCGTACTGTAACGTCAAGGCTATTCATGTGAATATGGCGGCATGACTTTAAGCACACGTGGAAGGTACAACTCATTGGAGGCATTCCTCTCAACCATGAATCTCAGATCGACTGCCAAGATCCGACGTCATCGGGGCTTGTGTTAAGAGAACGCGATGAGTGGTGCTCAAAAGCTTATCCCTGGGCGTCACCCACCCGCCAAGCATGTGGAGCAGGCGGAGAGCCTGATCGCTTCATTGATTGGACAGATCCTGCAGAGGACACGGAGAGCTCCAGGCTCATCAGCGGGCTCCACGCGACTGCATCATCACCTGCATTCTGCCCGACGAGGACAAGCTGAGTAACGGCTCTTAATCTCAAGGGCCGCCGGACACGAGCATAACCACTCGAATTTCGCTCAGCGCATCCCGTCTACACGTACCCAGTCGACCCCCGGCAAGCGATCGCCACGATCTGGAACCCACTCTCCAATGGCGCCCGCCATACGTTCGACCGAACTGCGACTTTCGTACCCGCTATACGCCCTCGACTTTGACCCCCAGGATGCAGACTGCCTCGTAGTCGGCGGTGGAGGCGGCCCTGCTAGGAGCGGGGTCGGGAACAAAATCAGCGTTCTAGATACCTCCCACGAAGAGGCGCTTCAGATCGTTTCCGAGATCGAACTCAGCCGCGACGAGGATAGCGTCAACACGCTCGCTGTTGGTTCCCGCGGGAACGATTCGGCTCTGCTGTATGCGGGCATCAACTCGGCCGAGGAAGATTTGAAGAAAGGAAAGAACGAACATTTCCGCGTGTTTGCGGCCGACCTGCCGACCAAGGACAAGACGGAGCCCAAAATCGCCGAGCTCTCGCGCTCCGCCTTGTTCTCAACCACAGACCCTGATACATACCAGAGGCTGCTGAGGATATCGGGGCAGATTGGCGCAGCCGCGACAGGTACCATAGGCAGCTCCAAGGCCTCCCAGATCGCCGTCTTCGATATCCCCGCGGCCACAAGCGCCAGTCCCTCACCTAGGTTGCGAGGGAAGGTGGAGCTGGTCAAGGAGGCAACGGATATGGACTTGATGCAAATTTCGGACGACGAGCATCAGCTTGTGTACTGCAACGACTACGACATTTGTACCATGATAATCGGGAAGACTACCAGCAGCGGCCCACACACCATCTTCACAATTCCACACGACGAGTCGAGCGGCGCCAAGCACCGCCCGACCTTCCGATGCATACGCTCTCTGACGGCCGACTTTGTGCTGGCTGTGGCAAACGTGCCCAAGGCAGGCGGCGTAGTGCTCCAGGGCTACCGACTCCCCAAGCCATCGGATTTGGGGAAGGAAGGGAAGGAAGGGAAGAGCAGGCTCGCCATGTCGGGTCACCTCCCAAAAAGCATTCCGCGCGCCACAGGCTTGGCCGTCCGCAACCTCTCGCCTCCAGCCACGCCCTCAGCCAAGCAAGCCGACACGCAGTTTGTCATTGCCGTGACGGGGCAGGACAGCTCCATCACACTCTATACCCTCGAACACCAGTCCATAGGCGACATCAACCTCATCGCCAACCTGCACCCTGTGACCACCCTCAAGGGAGTCCACCTCGGACCCATCTCCGGGCTAACCTTCTCTCCCTTCACCCCACCCACCAAACCCCCATCTTCTTCCAAAGAGCCCCTCCAACTCAAACTCGCCTCCATCGGCTCCATGGGCAACACCTGCGTAGTCCACTCCCTCCCCATCGAACTTCTCTCTTCCACCACCACCACCACCACCAGCAACAACAAGAACAACGACGACAACAATAATAACAACAACAACAAACAACCCGCCGCCTCCACCACGCGGTACGTTCTCGCCCTCAAATCCCTCGCGCCGTCGGGCCGAAGCTTCTTCCTCGGCTGCGCCCTCTTCGCCGCCTTCCTCGCCCTCCTCCTGCAGGGCATCATGGAAGTCAAGGGCCTGTCCAGGACGCGCGTCGGCGCGCGCTACGTCACGCCCGTGCGCTGGCACAGCCCGGGGCTCTACTACGGCCTGTCGGAGCCGTCGACGACGTCGCCCGCATCGCCCGTGTACCAGCACAAGCGCTCCTCTGTTGCTGCACTTGGGATACTACTGGCGGCGGTGGGGGGTGGAGAAGGAGAAGGTGGTGGGGAGGGGGGGAAGCCGGTTGCTTTGAAGCATGTTGAGGAGGAGGGGGTGGTGGTGAGGGTGGTGGAGGATGGAGATGAAGAGGCCAAGAAGTGGGAGGCGTTGCATCCTGACCAGCGGGAGGCGTGGAAGGAGGCGCTCAAGAAGGCCGGGCATTGGGCTGAGGAGATGGGGGAGACGGTGTTCAAGGGGGTGCTGTTTGGGCAGATTGGTGGGGCTGTGGCTGCTATGGTGGCATAGCCTGGGCGCGCGCGGAAAGTTCATGATTTCGCTATGAGGAGTTGGTTTTGGGCTGTGTGAGGCTGGGTCCTTAATGTGTATCTTGCTGTATTCTTCAGATTTGATGCTGGAATGTGTATAGGAGGGTTTGACAGGAGACACAGTGGACCCTGAATGTCGTCTTTTCCGTGAGATGCCTGATCCTTCAGGAGTCGTGTCTGAGCCTGAAGCTGGCGTGTCTTGCTGCTGCCCGGACACGGAAGCTGGACGGCAGGAGGCGGAGAATGGACAGGGCTCTTGGAGTTAGTTGGATAGGCAGGGATGCATGGCACATTACCACGGCGCCATGAGGTGCTACTTTGCGTTGAGGCTGGGTTGGTTCGTGGTCGGGAAACGGGCAGCTGCAAGACTGCTTCCAATGAGTCTCTTACTGATGGGAGCCTTGTGCTGCGTATGGTCAAATTCCGGTCGTTCCGCACAGAAACGAGCTTGCTTAAATTGGCACAGCAGGACGTGATGCACGGGATGGTTAACAAAGGTACCGCGCAGGTTGGCTGGGGGCGGCTCAACGACGGGACACGTCCACGAGAGATAGCGGGTAAGTGCAGCAACGCGACTGGAACCCGGACCTGGACAGGAGGGGATTGAACAAGGCAACCATGCAGCTCGTGGTTCCATGTCAGTCTCGAGGCACGGCAAGAACCTCGGAATCTTGAACATCCAATGAATCACGAGGCAAGAGCATTCGGGCAGGAGCAACTCAGAGGACTCCGACTCCGAGTCGTGGGCAATGCAAGCCTGAGTTCCTTCCCTTCCAGACCAAGTTAGTAGGCTCGCCTCGGAAAACTTCAATGAGCAAAGCTTCTGCTCAACTCAGACACCTAACGGTATTGCGACGGTTGTCTTCTCCAACTCGAAGTCTCAAGCCGAAGTTGCACAGCCTCTGCGTTTTTGTTGTCTCTGCTGCATCTCGCAGCAGCAACCCGGTCCAGCTCAGCTATTTTCATCTTCCTTCCCAGTTTGCAGGCCGGCCTTCTGCAGATTCACAGCGTCTGTCAACTTGGACATCAGCCGGAATCTGGAGTGGTGATTTCGAAGCGCCGATTTTCGAATTCAGCATGTTTTGCCGCGTCATCCCATTTGCCGGAATATCTACTTCTCGGGGAGAGGAGCCTCACGAAAACGAGACTCGAGATCTGCCCGAATGCAGCCATTACGGACTAGATATGCTAACGATCGTTACAGTTCGCGCCTGTACCCTACTTTTGGTTACAGCCGCACATGGCTGTGTCATCTGCTGCGCTCTCTCCGTGATCCCTGTGATACCAACATCGCCAGGGGTTGTCTGCATGCTCTTTCAAACAATCTGCCTTAGGTCTTTAGTATTGGCTGGAGCCCGCTTCCAACAACACGAGAGCATCATGGCGGTACGGGAGGGTGATCGAGAACTGCTCCACGCAGCATGCTGTACCTGCACCGGACCTGTCTACAGGAACACGGAAGGGCTATGTCCAGGCGGACGGCTGCATTCACCCGGGTGATGTAGTATTAACAACGTTCATTTATATATTTCCACCTGCTCTCATCGTTTCAGTCTCCCCCAAACTTCAATTGTCGTGCCAGAGCTGCAACATTAGCTCCCCTTACCCTGCCTGATTTAGGTGGCAGTTCCTCGTTCATCTGCCTTCATCACATCACTTGGCCTATCTTCCCCCTGAAACCAAGTTGTCATTCTCGAACGCTCCGTTCATCAAGTACCCACATCTTCGGTTCTCGCATGTAGTACAATATGCCAACTCTGGCCCGGGCCGCCGTGAAGCTGTCATACGCTCTTCTCCTCCTCTGGCTAGGCTTGACACTCGCTCATGACAACCTTGGCCGACATACACCAAAACTGTTAGGAGCCAGGAAGTTTTTGTCCAGACTAGAGGCCCAGAAGAGAGCAAGTCCAGCTCATGTTCAAGCAGCTGCTGGAGCGCAGAATATGCCAGCCAGGCATGAGAGAAAGGTAGAGTACCGCCAGGACGACGATGAAGGTCGGTGCGGGCCGGGCATTGGAAGCTGCTCAGTCGGCGACTGCTGCTCCGCTGAAGGGTATGGCATACCGAACCCTTTAGTTTTCTTCAAGCCAAGCTGACTTCCGTGATAGTTGGTGTGGGACGGGCATTGACTACTGCACTGCCCCTGACTGCCAGATGAATTACGGCCCAGGCTGTGATGCCGTAGGTATTGGCAGCACAAGGTCGACAAATTCCGACTGATAAACGCTTCTAGAACCAAAAACCAAGCGGCGCCGATACCTCAAGTGTGCCTCGTCCTCGGCTTGGGAGCATCTTCTATGGCGGGGCCGGCATCTTTGTGTGCGCCAGGGCAGGAGACATTGCTCTTACCTTTGATGACGGCCCATATATCTACACCAGCCACCTTCTTGACACGCTGAAGGTTTGAAGCCGCGCTCTTCCGCACATTGATCGGCTGGCTCATCCAAGAACAGAGCTACGGCGCAAAAGCCACCTTCTTCATTACAGGGACCAATCTCGGGAAGGGGAAGATCAATGACCCTTCAACCATCTACCCTGCCATCATCAAGGTACGAGCACTTGTTACGGTGGCGCCGGGACGGTAGACTAAACCAGGCTCCAGAGAATGCACGCCGAAGGCCATCAGATTGGCAGCCACTCCTGGTCTCATCAGAACCCCAACCAGTTGACCAACGCGCAATTCACAAATCAGATGGTCTGGAACGAGATTGCCATCAATTCCATTCTCGGTTTCTTCCCCACCTACATGCGCCCCCCCTATTCCATCTGCGAGAAAGACTGCCAGAACATTCTCTCAGCGCTCGGCTACCACATCATCTACTTCGACCTGGACACGGCAGGCTACCTCAACAACAACGCGAGCCAGATCCAGACCAGCAAGCTCAACTGGGACGACGCCATCAACGGCTCCGACCCGGCAAGCGACAGCTTCCTGCCGGTCGAGCACGACATCCACTACCAGGTGGTTTACAACCTGACCGACTATCTCCTCGCCTCCCTCGTCTCCGCGGGCTACCGAGCCGTGACCGTGGGTGAGTGCCTAGGCGATCCCGTGTCCAACTGGTACCGCGCCGGACCAAGCGCCGCCGAACCGTCGGGCACGGCAACGACAACGACAACGACAACCGCAACGGCAACAACCACGGAAACAGCAACGGAACTAGTAACGACAACGGCGACGGAAACAGTAGCAACAACGACTACCACAACCGCAACGACAACCGCAACGACAACCGCGACACTAACAGCAACGACGACGACGGAAACAGCAACACCAATCCCCTCCAGCATCGCCCCGAGGATCACCCTGTCGGTAACCCCAACCACGACGGGCACAAGCACCGACGGCACGTGCGGCAACGGCCTGACGTGCGCCGGCTCCCGCTGGGGACCCTGCTGCTCCGTGTTTGGCTACTGCGGCGTCGGCGACGAGTACTGCTCGCTCGCCAACGGCTGCCAGCCCGCATGGGGCAGCTGCCTGTGATACCGGGGTGCCCCCCGGTGGGCACCGCAGCTGTCGTCTCATAGCGGGCGGGCAAGTGTGTGTAAGGATTTGTTCAGGGTCTGTCAACTCAAAAAATACACTGGTGCCAGTTGGTGCGCATGTGGATAGGTGGATGGACGTATGTAATCCATATTCTCCATGTGATCGCTCTAAACACGGACTGAATGACCAACCCAAGTGCTGACCGGTCAACACCAGCCGCGGGGCCGGGCGTATGAGACTAGTAAAACACCGATGGTATGGGACAGGTACTTACTGTGGTAGCTGGATGACCTGAAGTAAGTCACACGAGGTCTCTGTTCGTGAAGGGGGGTGGAGGGGGGGATCGGGATGAGAGGTAGCCCAGAGAAAAAGCAAGACTTGTATAGCTGGACGTCGGTCTGCTCCAAAGTCGATAATCGCCATAAAACCTCTGGCGGAAAGCTCAGCACAGCCCACCTCCCAGTCTCATCTCTTCGCATACTAAAAAGTAATCATTGCTGGAGCATATATTGTTGCCAGTCCCTGTATTGTACACGGCCAGCGCGTTCACAGAACTACCTAGTCCATAGCGTCCGTTGCTCATGATTCCATTCATTACCCATCCGTCATGCTCGTCGTCTTGAGAGGGTTGTGCCTGAAAGTGTAAAGAAACATCTCCAGTCGCTCCCACCCTAGCAGCATTCCACTGTTCTCATCAAGCATTTCGCTCACAGAAAAGTTCCTCCCAACAAATAATTAACACAAATCGTAACCCAAGAAAATAACGCCGATCCGTCTAGCCAACTGCGCCGTCGCTATTCTACCTGCGAGGAAAACTCAAACGTAAAACCGTCCGGCGGAGAGCGCGAGTGTAGCATGTTGTCCTGAAAAAGCAAATTGTAAGAGGCGTCGTCATAGTAGGCTTCATGCTCATCCAGCAACCCAAGCTGACTGTGATGATGCAAAGGCATGCTGGCCTCGCTGACGGCCGCCAAGTTGTTAACAATTTCGGCCGCCTCGGCAGTTGAAGGCGGTGCCATGATGGACTTTGCCGTAGCTGGCTGTTCGCTGCCCATGGGAAGATCGCCCAGGCTGCCGCGCCGGTGTTCGGTGCCGTAGCCCGAGTCGGGGATCGACGGGAGGGCCACCCGATGGGAGGGGGGGTGTTTTGCCTGCTGGTTATCCAAGCCACCGCCTCGGTGTCCTGACAGCTCGGCGGGCTGGGAGGGTGGACTCGGCGGGACATGGTGGATGGTTGAGCGAGATGTCGTGCTCAGGCCAGAGTTCATTCTGGACAGGGTCTGCTGATTGTCCTCCATCTCCTGCATCAAGCCGTAGACGTCCACATCGGTGGACTGCGAGTCCATGTGCCGAACGAGGCTGTCGCGATTGGACGTTGGGGGCGAGCTGCGCAGACGGTCGTTCTTGGATGAGCTCGGCACTGACGGCTTGACGTCAGGCTCGGGTACCGTTGTGCTCTCCTTGATGAGCCGCTGTATCAAAAGCGCCTGCGTCATCCGCTCAAGCTGCTGGTGTCTTTCGCGCAAGGCCTGATGTTCCCTACGCAGCTTCTCATGTTCGAATGCAGATATGGACGACGCGTCTTTGGAACCCGGTGGCACCAAGGCTGCTACTGGAAAGACGGCGGGCGATGGAACAGATGTCGGAGGGGTCCCGGCCTCATTGGAGCTATCGCTCGGAGTAGGAGCCGGCGAGCCATGCGGGTGATCGGATAGACTTTGCCATTGTTCTTCGAGTTGCTGCTGGGAGGAGTCGCTGCTCGAAACGTCGCGTATTGTTGAGCTGTGTAGCGGAGTGAAGCTGTTGAACAAGACGCGCCATTTCTCTCGCTTTCCCTTTGAGACCCTTTGGCAATGACGGGACACGTGGTTATCGAAAGCTAAACGGTCTCCGAAGGCCTCCCAGCAAGATCGGCAGACGCCTACCCTGGGGTGCTTGAAGGCCGGATCGACAACATCAAACGAGGATATTGCTCGTTCAGTGACCTTTAGGCGGTGGGCAGGTCTACTGAGATGCCGACTACATGCCATGATCAGCATCGACCAGAGATGATGGTGAACAGGGGAATCTCACACTAGTGTAGAGATCTCTCGATGAGTAGTGTGACACGGGGCGTACTTCTCGTCTCGGTTCCTATCGCTGTCCAACGGGAGACGTCAGCAACCGCCTGAGCCAAGGGCGCTGACCACAAGCAACTCACTAGATATCGGGGTGGGCATAGCGGAATATGTCAGGCATGCTTGTATCTGTAAAGCTCTCGACAGGGTTAAGCCTTGGCCTTTTTCTTGGCTGACAGCCGTCTTCGCCGCCGCCGTCTCCGTATATAGAGCCTGCACATGACCTAGTTGGTGGGCCCCGACGTGCTCGGCCTCTGCGGTCATGCTGCTGGTCAACGCCGGGTGTCGGGGACGTGGGCCCCGCGTCGGCTCCGTGTGCTTCGACGGGTTCGTACCTCCTCTTTGTCGGAGAGACGTCGTCGAAAGTCATGACCGGTGATTCGACCTTGATCGCAGCTTCACCGAGAGGGTGATCATGGCAATCGACGTGCTGATGGCGTCGGTCGTCGTAAAAAGTGTAGTTGGAAAGGATCGAGTCGCCTTCGGTGTTGCTTGTGCATCTGTCCATGCTTGGCTTGTCTTGGAAGACCTCGTACGTTTGGCTGAAGGTCTCAATGAACTGTTCGTTCTTCCGCAGACGAGTCATGGGCGACGACCATGGCAAATATGACTGTGAGTCAGGGGCATCACTGTAACTGGGGTAGAAGTGGTCATCGTCGTCACCTATCGCGTCGGCCTGGTCATCGTCAAAGAGGACAAAATCCATGCCGGGCGTCACGGCGGAGGGAGGCGAGGACGACGGCACCGAAGTGCTATGGTCCACCACAACGGCCATGCCGCCAGCTCTCGGGCTCTCATCGATGTCGGCGGCTCTCCGTCGTGTGGCGTGTCGCTTGCCTTTCGATTTGCTCTTGACATATTTCCAGCCGTGGGCCTTCTCCATGTGCTGCTTGCAGTTGGATTCTCGCTTGGACCAGTAGGGGCATGGCGGAAAGGAGCAGGGAAAGGTGCGCGGCGAGGCGGAGTGTTTGTCATTGCAATGTCGCTCCAGCTCCTTCGCTGTCGGCCAGCCGAACGTGTGGTACTTGCAGCCAGAGTCCTTGCACTTGTATGGGCGAGTATGAGACTTTGAATGTTTGTTCAGGTCACAGAGACGGGAGAATGTCTTGGGGCACTGAGGGCAGGCATGCATGGCTGCATGACCAGCAGCCGGGTCTGCTTGCGAAGCCATGGAAGTTCTCGGGATGGCGAATGCTCAATGAGACCAGCGCGGGGTGGATGAAAGGGTGACACGCTAGAGTTGATGAGTCGAGGTTGCGTGTGTTTTAAGAGAGCCTGAGCATGGAGCAGCTCACCGCACTCGGGGGTCTGACGGCAAGAAAATCAAGCGGGAAGAAGGCGATCGGTTCAACGAGTGTATCCGATGAAGGAGTGGGGCCGGGTACGTGTTGTGCGGCCAGGTAAGAGGGTGGTGAGTGGTCCGCGGTCAGTTCGAACACTCCAGGCAGTCGGAGCCATTCCCGAGGATGTGAACCCGGGGAAGCAGGACTTCAGGATGTTATGGAACAGGAGACATGGCCGGAGTTCTCTCTGTCAATGCGTGTGTTTGTGTATGAGCAACAGCTTTGGGCTGTTGTAGGCCTCAAGATGCAGGCCAGGCAGCGGCGGATCTGCCTTTTATACACGGGGTGCCGTGCTGGCTGTGGGGGGTATGACTGAAAAATGCGGCCTCAGCCTCGCGCAAGCTGCACGTCTGAATGGCCGGTAACGGGAAAGAGACGTGTAACGAGAAACTGAAGACGGATTCTCGAATGTCCTACAAGAGCCATCCCCTTGACCGCCGTGGTTGAATATGTGTATGCTGCGGAGCTCGTAGGGCGCTGTAATGGTCAGATGCGTGAACGCAGGCGACCCAATGCAGACATGGCTATCGCCCTTCTGAAGACGGGCGGCGGCCGCCATCTTGGCCAACTTGTCAGATGGGGTGGCCTAGGCTGTTGGTGATGGCTGCGCATTCACTGCGCACGAGGCTCGGCGGCCGCCTTGCAGAGCACACACCCCCCACCTTGCTCCACCGGCGAGGACCGCTTCAACGGTCTCGTCCTGACGTCCTCAGTCCTGGGCGGGTGCGCACGGGCCATGCAGCCGCGGCGGTCCTCCTTGCCTGGCCAATGGAACTGGGGCAGCGCAAGTTGCCAGTTGGGAGTAACAACTGAAGCAGACGGGGCCGACGGGAACCTGTCGTCATACGCCCTGCATCGCCGGTTGGTTGGCGCTGGCGAGTTTGGCCGGAGGGTCCTGGTTCGCGAGTCCTAGACAGGGCACCTTGCAACCTGACCAAGAACCTCCTTCGAGGCGAGAATCTATTCGTCAATGGTCGAGGGTCGAAAACTGGAGTGGCCCGCGGGTGTTGAATGGTGAAGAGCGGTGATGCAGTCGTTTGACAAGCTCCCGAACTTGGTCGTCCCAGTAGCCACAGCCCCGAGGCCGGCCGTCTTGCGAGACCATGGCTGTGTCGCAGGTGCCCCGCAATTCTCCCGCATTCGTGTTTGACAACGCCGGTGAGTGGCCGGTCCCAGGAAGTCGGGTCGTCGAGCTGTCAGCCCACCGAAGTGCCTCGCACACATCTCTGAATATCGCCTTCGACAAGCTCTGGTGACTGTTTCCGCAATGCACCCCGTCCCCCGCCGAGGTTGTATCGTAGTATCGGCGAACAGGTTGAGTCCCCGGATGTGATGCAGGCTTTTGACTGAGCAAGAAAGATTCCGTTCATGGTCCACCGCAACGACCACTCCATGAGTATGGCTACCCTCCCCATGCCGGTTTGTTGTGTCGAGTCATGTCGTCCCGCTCTCATCGCGCGGAAGCGGCCGAAATGTCGCAGGCTTTCGAGCCGACTGCACTGGACGAGCCGGGCCAAGCTACGGAGCAAACGGCATGCCCTTTGGGAAAGTATGGTGTCTGCTTCTGAGCTTCCACTCACTGCACGCTGACTCGAGTTGGTGTGGCTTCAACCAAAGCGGCTGCGTTCCGGAACGTGGTCCCAGGCCACTCCCAAGTGGTTTGAGATTCGCATGACTGCGATCCGACACTAAGAAAGTGATCAAGAACGGATGGAAAAAGAAGAAAATTGTAGGAAAATAAAGAGATCGGGGAAATCGGCTTCACTTGAGATTTAAACCGACGACGGCGAGAGTGAACCAGCGCTGCAGGGCGTGTAAGCAAACCACCAACCACAACCACGGAATCTGGGTGACTGCACGACAAAAACCGTAGATGAGGTGAGAGCAGCGTGCCTGGTGAATGACTCGAGTCAAAACGTCCAACACTCGAGCGGACCGAGCGGATCGGGGCCTTGAAACTCCATTCCGGAAGAAATAAGGATAGCTAAAAACACTGACGACGCGAATAAAATCGGCCGTAAGTCGGTGATGAACTGGATGTCTGAGCCAGGTTTTTGTTCGTTTGTTGGCTGACGGCGTCTTCGGCGGGCAGGAGATACTCAAGGGAGGCAAACATCAAGTGCTGTGATGAAAAGCTTCTCGAAGGGTTTCCAGGCTCTTCGAGGATGGATGATTGTTGTGAACCTCCCGAGGCATCGGTGGTGAGGTGGGTGCGACGATCGATCATATACACGGCACACACCAAACTCCGGAGTGTACCGAGTTTTCAGCTCGGTACTTGGTGGAGCAACGAGATTGGGCCTTCCGCACTTTTTGCGGGGAAGGGACAGGGGCCGTGGTGATGGATGATGGATCGGTTGATGAACCCAATGCTGAGAAGTTTCGATGGTCCAGTGGCCGTTGGAAGCCAAGGAAGGTCATTGCCAATTTGCGTCTTGACGACGGGAAGCTACGGTACAGGTCCAGTAAAGCACCAATGGACCCTTCAAGCTTCTCAAGCCTGAGTTACTCATCAATGCCCTAGCTTCGTTCGTCACTCCAAAGATGAGGAAGGAGCATATTGGTGGATGCACGCAAAAACGATTTCAATTTTCAGACAGCAGCCTTCGCTCCTGCCGGATGGCAGGCACGCACCACATGAAATGGAAAGTGGGACGAGATCACGGACCTCGGGGAATCTTGTCCCACCCCTTTTCCAGGAAGAGGCTTTTTGCCAAATTCATGATCCAGCCAGCGCTCTCAATTTCAGTCGTTGACTTGGAAACTGAAAGCTGCTGATCCTCCAGCGCCCCTCCAACTCCCAGCGCCATCCAGAGATGAGATCAACATTTGCAAACCACTCCGAAATGTTCAAGCACTTCCGATTCATCAGGGACAACAGCCGCTGATGAGCAGAGCTCGGCGTTCTTCCTTGTTGTGATAGAAAAGCTTATCTCGCTTGCGGTCCCCCCTTTGGGTGAGATGGAGGGTCGGCGTCGAATGAGAAAATCAGCTGTGAATTGTACCTGCATTAGCGCTGCGCGCACATCAAAAGCCCTCCGTAAAATGGCTGGCGGCCAAGGATAGGCAAGAGTCCAGACTGTTGACACAGCGTCCTCAGCTGACAGCTTCCTCGACAGAAGCGCGCCGCTAGCAGTAGACTCGCAGTCGCGCCTAGCTTTGACAGACGTGGCCACGATACACAATACGTGCAACTCCCATGAAGATGAGACAACAGAACCCCAACGACAGATCTACCAGGTTGACAGCTTGTATGTGGGGAGTCCACCAAAGCAGACAGCACTCCGGAATTACACTGCTTCGCCCGGCCTGCCAAATTGCGTTACACCAAAAACCATGCTCGCCAGCCGTCTCCTCTTCGGCCCTGCCGCTGCTCTCATCAGGGATTGCAAATGCGACGGAGAGGAAATTGGAACCCCAGAAGCAGCGAACATGCATTCCTATCCCGATCAATGGACGGGCTGAATGGCCACCAATATGAGGCCTCTGCGTGGAAGCCGTTGGTTCGATTAACGATTGGCCTCAGCGCTTCCCCGGCTGACCAAGGCGGGAAGCTCAAGAGCGCATGAAGGCCATTGGACCCCTGAAAGGTGTGCTGCGTGGATAGGGGGATGCAGGCCCGCAAACTCACCGACAGCGCGGCCGCTGGCGCTCGCAGTCGCGCCGGGATCAGCAGCCACTGCGGAGCCGCCAATGTCTCCTCCAATGTCGCCCTCCTCCACCGAGCCCCTGGATTAGCGTCCTCCGAATAGGGCAGCCGACTTTGACGGCAATTTCCCGGCCTCTGGCGGAGCGGTGGGAGATGCTGGGCTATTTAACGATGGCCCGATGTCCCTCCTCGACTTGGCCTCCTCTTTTCTCTTTCTCTCCTCAGCTCACACAGCCAACTCAACAAGCCCAGCTCTCTGACTTCGGTCGTCCACTCTTTCACAACGCTTCAAAGCTTCTTGCTTTCGTCGATCTTTACAATCACCAACCCTTCAAAACCAACCTCTTCGTTTTTACGAAACCCCCCCAACAACCGCCAAAATGCGTTTCGCTCTTGCCACCGTTGCCCTTGCCGGCGCTGCCTTCGCTGCCTCTGATGTCTCTGAGGCCGAGAGCACCGTTTACTCGACCGAGTACTACACCATCACGTCGTGCCCCCCGGAGGTCCCTGACTGCCCGGCCACCGAGACGTCGTCGGTCATCCCCATGACCACCTCGACCGTCTACTCCACGACCACCAAGACCATCACGGACTGCCCGGACACCGTCACCTACTGCCCGGCTGACTCGACCACCGTGGTCACCGAGACCGTCGCTGTCTCGACCACCGTCTGCCCCGTTGAGGAGACCACCACGACCGTCAAGCCCGTCGAGCCGTCGTCCACCGCGTCCAGCTCGGGCTCCTCGTTCCCCGTGTACCCGAGCTCGACCCTGGTCACCTCGGCCCCGGCCTGCCCCACCATCTCGGTCAAGACCATCAAGACCTCCATCACCACCGTCATCCCGACCATCATCTACGAGACCATGACGGTGCCCTGCACCACCGAGGGCCCCAAGAGCACCCCCTCGGGCATCCCCACCGGCTCGGTCACCCCCACCCCCACCCCCAGCGGCCCCGTCACCGCCGGCGCTGCCTCGTTTGGTGCCTCGGCCGTCCTCGCCGCTGCTGCCGGCCTCTTCGCCCTCCTGGCTTAAGTTCGCTCGCCTTTGAGTTTTCTGTCTCTTGGGTGCATAGGGCGAGTTGGGCCTAGGGTTTTGGCTGCTTGATGGAACGGGTTGGATTCTGGATTCGTCTTCTCGATGGCAGTGGGATTCGACGGCATGATACCTCTATGTACTTAATCTTCTAATTGTATCTTTTTTTTTTTTTTGGCGTTCATTGTATGGAACGGATTATGAACGTCCTTTTTTTTACCCCAAAATAATGTTTATGATCTTCTACCAGATTATCCTGCGGTGCTCTTGTTTCCTGAGCCCCAAATCGAACGTTATGCTGAAGGTGGGTTTGTTTCGCGAGCCCAGCGAGGAGGGATCCTAAAGTCCCCTGAATTTGGCCCGGGATGCCATCGTTCATTTCCAGAGCGGGTCTCGTAAGATTGCGCTCGGCTGGCCTCCGCGACTTGATTGGCTGCTCGGAGCAGCGGCCCACAATGTTTGTTTCAACCCCAGTTTTTCCGCCGTGCCCGTTTCTTCGCAGGATGTCCTTCCGTCAGCAGCAGGGTCTAGGATTTGTGCTTTGCAACGAAACAGAACAGTTGATCAGGGTCTGCATGAAGTCCCGGCCCAGTTTCTGTTGTCGTTTTGTGCAGCCCTCCATGAAAACAGGGCAGCAGTGCCGCAATCCCGGATTCCCTCGGCTTCAGCCCTGAGGAGTGCGGACAGCCCATCCAAGGAAATTTCGACTGGAAGGCGGCTGTGCTGTCTCTCGGAGCAGAGTAACGTTACCAGATCCAGTAATCAGTTCGATTGGTTTTCTGTCCTGCAAGACAGCAAGACCCATCGATGTGTTGCTGACCGCTGTTTCCCCCTTGCGCCACATCCGTCCGGTTCGCGCCCGGAAGCCAAGCCGGCCATGGTCTGAATCTCAGGCCGATACGGATACGGTCCCGGGCCCGGCCCCGATCCTTTATAGGACTCAAGTTGGCACATCGGTATCTTGACACCGCACAACAGTTGTCGTCTTCTGACGACGGACGAACTCCCTCGATTTCGACTGGTCCCTACCAGAACAAGACTTCTGATGGAATCCTTGTGACTCTGCTCTGGACGACGACAGGAGCACGATTTCAACAGCCTCACCACATACTTCACCAACACACCCCCGGCGTCAACTGCCGCCATCGACTTGGCATGAGAGTGGAACGGAACCCGGTCGACAGGGTTACAGCTGTATCTGGATCAGCGGTGACAGCCTCGCGTCTGCGTCCGTCACTAATTGTGGCAACGAGAATGCTGAACTGTGGACGGGATTTGGTGAGAAGAGAGACGTCACCTGGCGTGTAATGATGAGGGGGCCGGTATCATAACCAACCGAATTGTTTTTTCTATTCTGGTCTTAGACGCCTAGGTATCATGCGTTGTCCAGCTGACAGAGCGCTTTCCCCGATCTCAAGGGCTCTTAGGCTCGCTACGAGAGGTCAACACCACCTAGTGGTATATGTAGAATCTCCCAGTTTCCCCGATTTTAACAACCACCGCTAACTGGTATCAAGCTCTATTCAAGCCTCGTGTTGCATGTAGCTATGCCTACCACCTCGCCCTCTATCCCCCCACTGCCCAAAACATGCACTGGTTCTATCCGTTAGTCAGTCCGGTCTACCAACTGAGATGATCCGGACCATTTCGAAAATTAACACACGCCTCCTTCTTTTTCTTCAAGCACAGTCCGGGATATACCCGACATCACTCGTCCTGCCCCTCGGCACCCGCCAACCCCATCGGCGTAGCGATCTTTGGTTCCTCCCTCCTGGCAGCCCTCAGCTCCGTTTCGGCGTCGCCGCCATCAATAACCATGCAGTCGTCCCCCTCCCCCTCCGAAGCCGTCGTCTCTTCCTCCGTCCCCGTCACACTCCCTGCCCCACCCCGCTTCTCCCTCCTCTTCAGCAGACTCCTCAACTCATCCTCGCTCAGGATGCTCTCGATACTTCCTCTTCTCGCATGAGCCCCTCCGAGGGGGGCCCCCAATTCCGCCGGAGCATCCCCTCCTCCTCCTCCTCTTTCCCCTCCGCTCCCGCCTCGGCCTCGACCAAGCCTGCTCTCCCTCCGCCCCCTCTCCGCCAGCCTCTCCACCCTCAGCCGGTTCCCGACAAACTTCATCTTGGGGAACGCGCTCTGCTGCCCCTCGTGAATCATGCGGGCCAGCCCGGCCGGGTCCGGGTCGCTCAGGATGCGCACAAAGTCAACGGGCCGGCTCTTGGGCCAGATGGTTACCGTGCCGCCAAAGGTCTGGAGCCAGAGCATGGACCAGTCCTGGCCGAGCGGGCGCGGCAGCAGCTCGAGTTGGCGCAGGACGCGCAGCCATTTTGTCAGATCCAACTTGATATATTGCTCCGTGGCGGAGCCCAGGTAGCCCCCGCGCCAGCCGCGGCCGCGGCGGTGGGTGACGGGCTGGCCGACGGAGCCGCGCGACGAGAAGAAGAAGAGGTTGATGTGCGGGTTGACCTGGCTGACGATGGTGAAGTTGACGTTGAAGTGGAGGTTGAGCGCCTTGATGGGTATGTCGGTCCGCAGCGACCCGTCCTTCCACTTGTGGCCGAACGAGTAGGGGACCAGCTGCCCGGACCGCGTCTTCATCATCAGCACCACCGGGTTGAGGATGCCCGGCACGGCGGCCGACGCCAGCACGGCCGACCAGATGACGCAGTCCGGGCTGGTGAGGTAGTTGCAGAGGATGGTGGGGGAATGGGGGTCTGCGGGGACGCACGAGACGTTCAGGATGCGGCCTGTCCGTTCGTAGGCTTCGCGGAAGGTCATGGAGCCGCGCGTGAACCAGGCACACTGTCTGGCCCAGTCTACCGAGTCGAAGCGGGCACCTGTAACCCACCAGCGACAGAACCAGACGGTTATGGGCTCGTGGCAGGCGGTGATGCGGTGGGCGAGGGCGGGGACGAGCAGCTCTCTGAGCTCATCGTTGGTGCGCGTCGCGACTAGAGCGGCCACCAAGGCGCCCCCGCTGGTGCCCGTGATGATGTCGGGCAGGTAGTCCTCCTCCAGCAGCGCCTTGACGACGCCGAAGTGGTAGTATGCAAAAGTGGCCCCGCCTGACAGACAGAGCGCCGTGCGCCCGTAGTTGGCGCAAATGCCCTTGAACATGACCCGTTTCTCTTCCTTGGACAGTTGTTTTGTGTCAATGAGGAACTTGATGCTCCGCTCCACTACGCCCGCGTCTCAGTCAGCCATGTTCACACACCTAAACCCCCCCTTCCTTAGAAAGGCCCAAACCGCTGCCTCCACGGGAACTCACCCTCATCAAGGAAGTTTTGCACCAGGTTTTTGGTTCCATAATACGTCTGGCTGTACAGTCTCGGATTCTCAACGCCCACAAAGTTGTTCTTGACGCACGCCTCAATCAGGGCCTTGAGGTCCCCCGTCGCCAGCCGGCCCTCGTCGGTCCCCTTCTCCTCCCCCTTCTCGGCCCGCCGCCGACACCGCCTCATCTCGTTGAGCACCCGCTTGACCGTCTGGCTGTCATAGTACGCAAAATCGTCCTCCTCCTTCCAACGCCCATTCCCAAAGAAGTCGTCCATCCTCCTCGCGGCAGCGACCCAGTCCCGGTACCGGCTCGTGGCGCGCATCGCCCGCCGCAGCTTCTCCCTCTGCCCGCGCCACGCGACGAACTGCTCGTACAGCGAGATGTAGGTGCGCGTGGCCAGGTAGGCCACGCCCAGGCCCAGGATCCAGGTGAGGACGAAGAAGAGGAAGGGCCATTTCAGCAGGCTGTACAGGTACCCTTCCCGCGTCTCGTCTTTGGACCGGGCCTTCTTCTTGTACTTTTTCTTTTTCCCCTTGGACGGCGTGGTTCCCTTGTCGCGGATGACCTTTTCGTGGACTGGCGCCCAGTCGTTCTGGGCCGTGAACAGCAGGCTGCTGGTGCTGGGCCGCCTGCTCAGCGATTGCTGGTAGGTGGGCGACCTGACGGGCCCCGGGGCGGCTAGATCGGCTGCGGCGGCGGCTGCGGCGGCGGTGTCTCTCGAACCGCGGTCCTCGTCGTGGAGGCTCAGGCTCGAGGCCGTGGCGCGCTTGGTGATGCCGGGGTCGGAACTGGCGGGGCCGTTGTGCAGCGCTGGGCTGTTGAGGCGAAAGGACGAGGAGGCGCCGGTGTCGTCGGGGGTTGGCGGAATCGGGTCCGGTGCGGACAGGGCCTGGAGGAAGGCCTCGACATGTTCTGGAGGGAGGAAGTCTGTATCGAAATCGGGGAGGCGGGTCCAGTCGAAAGCTTCTGGTGGAAACCCATAGGTGCGGGAGGGCAGGATGATTTTGGGCGCATCTGCATCCATGGAACTGGCTGGGTCGCTCACTGAATCTGCCATGATGCTGTTGACGATTGCCGGAGGTAGTCTGAACTGTTGATGTCGGCGTCGATCACGGCGCGTAGAAAGATGCGCCGCTCAAAAGCGGCATCGGAAGCCGAGACAGGGCGCAGTGTGACCGCGCAGTAGTTGAGCTCTTCAGCAGAAGTTGCATGCAATTCGAGAAGCCTTGGCCAGTACCTAAAGACCGGTTCCAAATCGCGCGTCATGTGGCATGTTCACGCCATCTTCATCGAACGTCAGAAGATTCTGTAGTTGGTTTCAGGGTGGAGATGGAGAAAGGTCACTTGTTGGCCGAGGATTGGGAATGACGTCGGTTCGTGGTTTTGGGGCCCTAACCCCAGAGACCTACCCCTTCTTTTTTTGGGTGCCAGCGACTACTCAGCATGCCAGTGAACAGCTGATGATGAGCCATGGCATCTCTCCTCATCACAGCATCTCGAAAATCTCAGGCTTGTCTGGGAGTCACCAGGTTGAGCTGCGATATGCTCTTACCATGGGCTATGCATCACTCCCGGGTAAAGCAAGAATGCAAATACGGCGGTCTGTCACTTCCCGGGCATCATGTGTTGTCGTGAGATTTCAGCCAGCAATCCTAGTTCCCAGCATAAGAGAAAGACAAGAGGTAAGGTATAATTGCCGAGTCATATCGTGTCGTATAGTAAGATAGGTAGACTAGATGTAGATGGAGAATACCCCAGCTGTGTACCCATGGGCCCAACAAGTGAGCTATGGCCTAACCTGCGCCGGCCCCATGACAGCGAAAAAAACGCACCGCCCGCAAGTCTTCTACCAACTTGGCCCCCTGCTCTGCCAACTCCATTCCTTCCTCCCGTCCGATGTGCCCGCCGCTAGTGCCACACTCTGACTATCGCCCCTTCTTTATCGGCACCTAGCTCCTACACATACTGAGACAGCCACCGGATGCCCTCCCCATAGCCCTGCCTCATGACAACCGAGCACATGAACACCTCGATAGGCCGGATGCCCTCGAGCGGCACCTTGCCCTTGCCCGTCGTCTGGTACATGCCGAGCTGGTGGCGGAGCTCGTCCTCGGACACGGCGTCCGGGTGGTCGATCTTGTTGCCGAGGATGACAAAGGGCACCTTGGCCAGCTCCTCCATCGACAGGAGCGCGTCGAGCTCGGCCTTGGCCTCGGGGAACCGCTCGTGGTCCTTGGCGTCGACCAGGAACACGACGCCGTTGACTTCGGGGAAGTAATCCTTCCACAGGCGACGGGCTACAGGAAAGGGACAGCGATTAGACCGGCGCCTCCAAAGGGGTACGGTAGTAGAAGAAACGCACCTTGCTGATGGCCGCCCAGATCAAATGTTGTGAACCTCACGTTGCCGATCGACAGCTCCTCCGACGCTATTTGCACATGGGTTAGCCTGCCCGATCTTTCTCTCCTCTTCCGTTCCGTCTGTATGCACGCATCATCCCGGGGGAACACGCACTAGGATGCAGAGTCGGCTGCAGGATCGCAACGCGGTCGTTCTTGAGCATGTGTAGCAGCGTGGTCTTTCCGGCATTGTCGAGACCGAGAAATAGCAGCTTCGCGTGCTTGTTGAGCAGGCCGAGCGAGGCCAGCACGTCGTAGACTAGGTAGGAGGCGCGAGGGTCAGCAGGTTTTTTCTTTGTTAGACCATGCGCCCCCGAGGCCAGATTCTCCCGAACGACCCCTCTGCTACAGCCGGGACGCCATGGCCCATGGAAGCCCATCGCGAGCGAATGGGGGAGCGCTTACACCAGTTCACGATCCACATAATGGCGTTGGATTTCGGGGGTGGGCGGACAATCTCCTGTCGCAACTTGTAGTTGATGGGAACAAGAAAGCACCTTAGCGAGTCTCTTTAACAGAGTCTAGAGACGGCCAAGTTAGCGTCCCTGGAGATTCGTGTGATGGTGGCGGATGATAGAAAGCAGAGTCCAAGGGTGCAAAAGGACGATTTCAAGCGATGCTCGAATCAGAAGCCGGCAGGAATTGGCCAGCAAGGCGCATTGGCCACCACACCACTCAGGGAACCCGGTCGTCCTATCGCGGACAGCAAGGTTACCGGCGTGTGCTGCCTGAGATTTCAGGCTGCAATCACTCGTCTTGTGTCCATATCTGGCTGCTTCCACCGCCACAACGCTCCTTCACCGCTGGCAAGTGGCAGAGGACCTGAACAACACGCTCCTTTCTATCACCAAACCAGGAACCTTCAATTCCATGGGCAGCAAACTTGAACTTGAAAGCCAACATGCACAGAGAAGGCTACACTTCTATGGATTGATTGCGCCACCAAGGCCGGCGCGACGTCACGTCTAGAAGATGAGATTACAACCAAAATAACAATCTTTCCGGCTCTCCCTCAACAACGCCTGGTGGTCTCTGGTACAAGAGGTAATCAAAACCATGTTCGCCGAGGCTCGTAAATTCATGCATGCCGTCCCATGTTCCCAAATGCAGTGTTCGCCGGGTATAACTGCAGTATAGCCCGCCCCGCCATCTCAGATGGAAAGTACATAAGTCCCGTGCCCGGCCTTGCCGGCCATGAGCAGGGCTAATTCCCTCATGCGCTCCGCGCCCTGCCCGGGAGGCGGCCGCTTCGTTTGCGCCTTCTCCTTGCGGGCGCGGTTGTAGTACTTTTGGTAGTACTTCTCTCTGCGCCGCTGCCGCTTCTTCTCCAGACCCTTGACGATGTCGATGGCCCCGCGCACATGAGTCTCTTCCGTGATCGATCCGGCTCTGGGCCTGCGGACTTTGAGATGCGGGAACATTCCAGGAGCCTTGGGCAACGACTTGGTCTGCGTCAGACCAGGCCCAAAGCCCAGTGATTTGAAAGCAATGCCCTCGGCTCCATGGATCGGCGAGATGAGAGGGGACTGTGGCGCGGCGCGGAGTGGCGCCGGAGACCCAAGCCGGGGAGACCGCTGTTCGCAAAGCTTCCGGGGTGACCGACAACCACGCACCATGGGGGCGGGCGACAGGCGCCGTTTCGGCGGAGGGGAGCGGCATCTCTTCGGCGACGGGACGGTTCCTTTCTTCTTGCGGCCCCGGCGGTCGCGGTCATGGTGAAGATCTTCAAACTCGCCATGCAGCCAAACATGCTCCTCGCTGTCCCCGTATCCCTTCCTGTACAGCTCTTCAGCCTCGTCCTCGGGCTCAGACGTCGGGAAGCTAGGGTCGATGTCTTGAGGGATGAGCTGGTGCCGATCCCGCCTTCGCGCCTCGACACAAGTGATGTAGGCCTCCTCGAGCGGCTTATCTTCGTCGAGGGTACCGCAGACAAAATCGGTGCTGTCAGGCAACTCAGGCGTGCCGGCCCGGAACGGAACAGGACGAGTCCTTGAGCGCTTCTTTGTGCGGGAATGGCCCGGCCTCGTATTGGATGATGCCGAGGAATCCGAGCTGTCGTCCTGAGACCGTCGCCGGGCCATCATCGACACAGCACTGGACAGGCTGTGGAAGCGGCCGATCCGGGTAGTCCACAACACCAGATCATCATCGTCGTCATCTGACTCGGCAAAGCCAACTTCGTTGTCCGTTTTGTACCCGTCAGACGGCTCAGACGCCCATCCGTGCTCGGTATCGGCATCATCGTTTGCCCCGTCATCCTCGTCATTGTCGGCTTCGTCTGCGGATTCCACGCCTTCCTCAGCGTCTCGGGAGGCCTCATCATTATCGTCGTCCTCATCAATGAGATCTGCCTCATCGAATTCTTCGTCGTCCTCCTCCTCGTCGAGCTCTTCCTCCTCAAGTTCCGCCTCCTCTTCAGCTTCCTTGCCGAGCTTTCGGAAGGCATTCTCCTTCTGGAGGGTGTCGTCGATGGTGAGCTTTGGTTGCATGGAGCCGTTGTCCCGCCGTATCCAGTCGTCCTCTTGCAGTTCGTCGCTCGCGAACTCGTGAAACCGGGCGCATTCGCTCGCCAAATCCCCAGACCCTGCGGTCAGCCACTTCTTGTTCCGAACAGCCGGGGGACTGGCAGTAGTTTTGCGGGATGTCGGCGAGCGAAACGCGCGGACAGTCAACGAGGACCGCGGAGTCTCGAGATTCGTCACAACCTTGGGAGTACTGGGCGTCACTCGCGAGACAGGGGTCCGTGGTCGCGAGTCGCGTTGCTGTACGTCTGCGATCCGTGAAGGTTGCGATGGACAGGCGAACTTGATGCTCGTCTTTTTCGGCGGTGCTCCGGCGCCCCCTCCGTCGTTATTAACCTTGCGTGGAGGGGGCATCGGCGCCTTCACATCTGGTTTCGGCTTAGCTGCGCAGGCGAAGGAGATGCAGCGCTTCTTCTCCAACGCACCGACAGCCGGGTCCTTGTTGGCGGCAGTAGGGTTGACGAAGCTAACGTGCGGCAATCGAGGGCTCGGGGAGCTTGTGCGGGCAGGTGTCGTGATACCCGTCCCGCACGTGAAATCGGCCGTCGAAGCGAGACTGGAATTGCTGATGATGGACCGACGCCGACGGGGCCGGAGCCGGGATTCTGAGTCGTTGGTATCCTCGTCCGACTGGCTGTGTAGCGCTTTGGTTAGGAGGGACTCGTGGTGTTCACTACCCCGACGGATGGGCGTGCGGTGGAAGTGGTTGGAGATGAGCGACGTGGGCGCCAGACGATCCGGCGGCTCGTCCGCGTCGGCGCCTGCGTCCTCCTCTACCGAAGGCTCCACATTGGCCGAGTGTGCGGCGGTCCATGCCAGCACATTTGATGTCGCATGATCGAGGGGTGCGTGGGACTCCATCGTGTAGACAGGCGTGGGGGCTGACTGGGAAATGCCCAGCTGTTGGACGCCTCTGACAGTCGGCACAATGGTTTGCCGTCTAGCAGGACACAGAAACTGCCCTCGGTGGGGGATCGGTTTCAAGATCAGGGTTGTTGTTGTTTGGTTTGTCGCGGCAGATCAAAAAGCTGCAACGTGGTTGTGGTATTCTAGCTCAATGCTTGCACCTGGTGTGCAAGGTGGTGTCCCTAAGGACCGTGTTGCTATAAGCGCAAAGCCATCGTAAATGTATGGGTTAAGGTCGCAGGCCCGGGTTGTTTGGTGTTGGGTTTGACACGAGGCGGGTCCTCGGCCGTTCCTAATGAACAGGTCAAAATCTTGAGTGGCCGGGGGCTCAGAGGACGGTCGGCCTCAGTGGTGGTAGAATGACGTCGAACCGAGGAAAATATCGGGTGTTGTGTGAGAGCGGATGTGGGAGCGAAGCATAAACGCAAGCGGTGCAGTGCGCAATCTTGGTGGGAGGAAATGCGGCGAAATATCAAGTTTTTGGGCCTGCGGAGTCAGGGCTGGGTGTGGCCGTGTCTCTATCGCGGAGGAGAAAGAAGGGACTTGTCGGACAGGGTTTGAGCGGGAGGGGGCAACACCGCAGTTTGTGAGCGCGCAAATGGAACCCTGAGCCACAACAGAAAGAGGAACCAGGACGGGAACCAGGGCGCTAATGCTTGGCGATGAGATGGCGAGCGGAGTCTGCGTCCCCAAGACGGCGAAGTCGCTGCCTCTTTCTTTTGTGTGGTCGGCAGGGCTTTCACGTTGGTTTGTCAGGACAGGGCTTCCATCCTATTAACGTCACAGACAACTTCAAGTCATCTCTTGTTGACGGCACTGCCAAACAGCATCATACTGTGTACTGGGCATGTGCGGAATATGGAACAAAACCAGGGACAACCTTATCCCCAAGCTTTGTCCACCCTCCTGCTCTTCGTGGCGGTGATCATCACAAAGCCCCGGCTTGGCGCCCAGTCCAGCATTGCGCGTGCAACCGTCAAAGGCTCGGGTGTGTGCCGCTCGTGCCGGAGCAGCATTCTGAATACGGAGCAGTCCTGGCAAAGACGGACGGCACATGACGTTAAGGTTAACGTTAGCAACCCCGGGCATTCAGCCATCTTGGTCAAAGAATCGTGAATTTTGGTACCGTTTTCTACATGCGAATTTCTGTTTCGCTTTGTCGTTTCTACTTACCTTTGGCAACCTGAGTTCATCCCATCAAGCCCTGGCTGATCTCTTCAGTTTTTCACCGACAGTTACCAAATGAGGCGTGAATGCGCAGCAACCAAGGGAGGAGCGGGATCGCCGTCCCAATGGAAGCGGCTGTTTTCAGAGTACGAATCGTTACCGAGTGCCATCTCCAGCCAGCCACAGGAACAAAACGGCAAGATCTGTCCGGCCACAAACGTTACGGGCTGATTTGCATGTGGCTTGCAGTTGGCTGATTGTGTCTTACAGTTAACTCTCCTGGCGCGCAGAACTCGGCTTGCCAAGATCCTGAAAGAGTGTCCAAAACTTCGTCCCGGAGGCTCACGTTCCCGACTTTGTTTCACGCTACCTCGCTGCCGCCGTCCAAATAGCGAGACAATGCCAGCGCTGCAATGCCATCCCACTGAATAGGCTGAAGGATGGCTTTAAGTTGGGATACCAGGCGCTCTTAAGGTATGGGCAATGAATTGCCCAATATCCCAACATCTGTGTTGCAGGTTTCGGAGGAGAGAGCTGCAGCTGCTGTCTGCTAACTTCGACTCACAAGGTGCAGTGCGCTGGTGCCCGCCCGGCTGTGCAAAAATAATAACTACCGTACGTTCCTCTCTCATTCGAAGCGGTCAATCGCCGGGACTGGCTGCAGGCCACCTCGTTCTGCACGTGTAAATGGCTACTACATGCGCTGCCCGCTCGCCAAGTCGCCTCCAGGCTGGCCCATCTTATGAGAGGTCTCTCTCCCTGATGAACGAAGGACCATCTGATGCCGAATTCAATAAGATAACCAATTGCTTTCCGGGGCTATATCGAGGCAGAGAGTCCGACTGGTTCGAACCCCGCCATTGCAACCTTGAGGTCAAAGGAATGAAACAAAGGGAATGACCCCGCATCAACAACCCGCTTGTGGCGTGGGGTTTCGGCCAACGGCGTCTCGTCTGCAGGACGCTACCCTTCAACTGGCAAGCTGGGAGTCCATGGGACCTTGATACTCGGGTCTAACAGATAGGTAGAGCACTGTCGAGCCTACCAGGAAGTCGAGTTGCCATGTGAGCAAGTTACTAGAATCCCACCCTGGTTGAGTGGTTCAGGTTGGTGCTCACACGATCAAGTCTCGAGGCAAGGAGGTATGTCCGTGAAAATATCAGCAGTCTGTCAATCGGACTGATTGAAGTACGCTGAGAGCGCAGGCTTTCACTCTGAGAACTGTCCGACAGTTACTCGCGTGCTGATTAGCTTGATGTGTGATTAAGGTAGGTAGGGAAAACGAGGTAAGAAACCTGATTGCATGGCTGCTGCTTTCGCGAAAGCGGTGACTTTTATGATGACCCATTCGCTCAAAAAGCTACCGTGGCGCCTCCGCTCCGTTTTCCTGCGGATGCTTCTCGCTCTCGATGCTTGTGGTTAGAGGGCGATCATGCCAGTTTCCTGTTCAAGCCGATTATTTCCGAAGCCGCTGATCACAATGAGTGCATGTGTATTCGTACATGTAGAAGCATGCTGGCTGGTTAGCTCCTGAAAGCACACGTGAGACAAGCCCTCTGGTGACTTTCAAGTTCGTGGCATCAACTGGACGTTCCAGTCAGCTACTGTCCGGCCGGATATCGACGGCGTACCACCACAGGAGGAAGATTCCAAGCAAGCTCGCACCACCGAAACCGCAGGCTGGCGCATTCTTGCCCGAGATCGGCATCATACACGTGGCATTCAGTCTCCTGAAACCGCTGTGCCCTTCCGCGGAAGAGGATAACCAGATCCTTGCGATGCAGGAAAACTCCCGTCGACTTGCAGTCGCCGCGTTAGCCAATGGCAGAGCAGTGCTGTGCCACAGAGAACGATTTCTACTTGGATTGGACCGCTGAGTTCAATGATACTGGCCGGAGCGAGGTACAATACAGCAGACGGCGACGGCAGAGTCTTCAATTTTCTGCATTATTCTGCAGTTATTCAGCCATGCCCCGATTCAGGACAAATTAGTCCTTGGCTGAACGGAGCACCCTCAACAGGCTGGCTGGGCGCTGAGTCGCCGAGTATCTTCACAATACTCCGTACCGCGGTGTCTACTTGTATTGTACAAGAACAGTTGTTGAGCACAGATGACGGGAGTGTGAGGGAGCTGAGGAGATGAACAGAGTGTTGCATGTACTAGGTAAGATACGGAGTTCACGCAAGCACCCAACTTCCATGATTTTACGGAGCCAAGGGACGCAATTGATGTATCAATGCATTAACGTTCACGTTAACGTTATCTACGGAAGTTTATGTCAGATGTCTACGTAGTACGCATACTTCGTACTGCACAGTAGCAAACATATGAACTTGAGCGGAAACGTTATCGCCGTATCACCGTTCAAACCAAACGCATGCACTTATCAGGCGTCTACCAGTATCTTGGCAGAAAATTCGCACAAATGATCTTCCGTTGGAGCTTTCCGGCGGACGATCCCGGCTAAGCGAATTTGGGCCCGCAGCCAAATCTGCGCAGACGACGACGAACGACTGTGGCTTCGCCTACGCCTTGCACGCAATTGAGACCGCCAACCCACCATGAACTCTCTCCGCATTGCTCGTGCGGCTCTCCGGGCGCGTCCCGCCGCCCTGCGCGCCCCGCTCCAGCGCAGAGCCTATGCCGAGGCCGTCTCGGACAAGGTACGTCTTCGCGCAATGCCCGCTCCGCCGGGTGCCGATGCAAGTAGCTCTAACGCACCGTGACTAGATCAAGCTCAGCTTGTCGCTCCCCCACCAGGTACGGTGCCCCCGGGTCTTCCAAGCTCCGAAACGATGATTGCCGCTATGCCAGCGCGCCCACGAGACACGAAAGCGACCTTGACGCACCGAAGCCGACGATTCCCCGAGCTGATTGTTTATTCCCGCATCTAGTCCATCTACAAGTCCCACGACGCCGTCCAGGTCAACATCCCCGCCGAGTCGGGCGAGATGGGTGTCCTCGCCAACCACGTCCCGTCGATTGAGCAACTCAAGCCCGGCGTCGTCGAGATCATCGAGGAGGGCGGCAGCAGCAAGCGATTCTTCCGTACGTCCCCATATGGAGTCTCGAGGTGGAAGAGGGAGCCTGTGGCTTACACTTTGTGTCGCAGTTTCCGGTGGCTTTGCCGTCGTTCAGCCCAAGTCGGCCCTGAGCATCAACGCCGTTGAAGGTTACCCCCTGGACGACTTCAGCCCGGATGCCGTCCGCGCCCAGATTGCCGAGGCTCAGAAGGTGGTGAATGGTGGTGGCAGTGAGCAGGATATTGCCGAGGCCAAGATCGAGCTGGAAGTGAGTTTCGGCCAGCCTTGGGATTCTTCGCAACCCGCTAATCTACGACAGGTCCTCGAGAGCCTCCAGGCTCACCTGAAATGAGTGTACAAAAGCCCATACCCAGTCCTGTAGTATAACAAAGATTCCCTAGCCCAAAACACGCATCTCGAGGTTGACTGCCTTGAAACCCGCTGACGAAAGGTGATATTCCGCCTTTGGGTTACCGTGATCATTGCTACACGGGGACCTGTCCCGCTTGCCCCAAGCGTACCCGCCAGCTGCCTGATACTGACCATGATTACGGGCATTCTCTATACTACATGCGCTTTCTTAGGTGGCGCGAACACCGGGAAAGGATGACATTCCCATCCCTGTTGTCCTCGGCTTCTAGGCCGCTATATATCGCACACACTATTGACCCTAGATGGCAGCAGAAGGTCGGGTGATAACCAGAATAAGACGCCTTACAGCCCTCGGGCATTCTGTCATTTATCCTAAGACGGCTGATTCCTGTGTGCTTTGGCAGATTTGGGCTTCGTCGAGTGAAGATCAGAGGGAGCAAGGGATGGCCGTCCATGACGATGCAGTGAGGTCGATGCTGCATGGAGCACGCCAGAGATAAAGGGAATGGAAGTAGGGAGGAGGAAAAGATTGACTGAATATCTATGATGCGGCTATACTTTCAATACTAGGTAGTTGAACTTCGCCCACCTCTTGACGTTGTAGACGAGGCGCTGGGCGATTTCAAAGCTAAGGGACCATCTTGAGTGTCCCAGACACACAGCTTGGGCTTGCTCGGACCCGGAGCGACCGCTTGCAGCCTTGTAACATCGGCGCCATATGCATTTACCTCATGTAAAGCATGATGACAATTGCGAAAGAAACAATCCAAGGTGAAGAAGGCCTATCGCCAAGCTCAAGCGGTGCGGAAGAAGGTGAAGCCGAGGCCAAACGTTAAAATGACCACGCGTGGGCGCGTGGAGCTCACCGATATCAAGAGATTTCAGCATCCCGCCACGGATGTTCACGGCTGCGCAGCTTTCTTCGCCCCAACCAACTATCGACGACCATCCTGGACGCGCCTTATCTAGAACGGCATGAATTGGGACGATATCCTGCGGCGAACCTTCACGACTCTGTCGGACGTCACGCCGGCTCAATGGTGCCAGGGCTTCTTCCTCCTCGCGGCCGGAGGCGTGCTGACGGTGGCAGTCCTGCCGCCTGACGCAAAGACTCTTCTCATGGACTACGGCGCCCGCAACGCTCAGAAGTCGCCATCGGCGGGTTCTTCCCCGGAACATTCTGACGGCGGCCGACTGGTTTCCCTGGTTGCAAAACTCACGGCCTGGACACAGGTGCCCCATTCATGGTTCGGCGCCTTCTATGTCGTGTCCCTGGCATGCTCCGTCTCTTGGCTTGCCCAGTACCTCGGCAACGGCCTCGTGCTACGGTACATCGCAACCAGCCAGGCGGCTGCCCGGGACACATCCAGCACCCTGGGCCAGGTGGCACTGGGCTGGCTGATGATGGTCCTTCAAGCGGCCCGGCGCGTATTCGAGCATGCCGCTGTCATCAAGCCATCCAAGTCCACCATGTGGGTTGTCCATTGGCTACTCGGCCTCTGTTTCTACCTCTTCATGGGCATATCGGTTTGGGTGGAAGGCCCGGGTATGTCTTCACATCGGCGGGCGGCTGCGAGACCAGGTCTGCTGACAGCCTCACAGGTGCCATTCTGGATCCAGCCCGTCACACAGAAGATGCAGAGTCCCTCCTGAAGATGGCTGTCGCGATCCCGGCATACCTCCTCGCCTGGATGAATCAGTACAGGTGCCACAAGCATCTCGCAGGGCTGAAGAAGTATTCATTGCCGGAAGACGGGATGTTTCGCCACTACATCTGCCCCCACTACACCTGCGAGTGCCTCATCTACCTCTCCATGGCCATCACCACGGCTCCCCGCGGCGCGTGGTGCAACCGGACGTTGCTGTGCGCCTCGATTTTCGTCGTGATCAACCTTGGAATCACGGCGTCGGGAACCCGCAAATGGTACGCCGAGAAGTTCGGCATCGGGCCGGTCGCGCACAAGTGGAACATGATTCCCTTCATCTTCTGACCGATGGTCCCCGTCCCACTCACGGCCGCTTAAACATGGGCCCGAGCTTGCTTCCGAGCTTGGAGACCTTGAGGACATCGCGATATGTGAGGCTGGTGCGCGTTCGCCGCTCATTGATCCCGCCGCGATAGAGCGACGGCGAGCGCAGCAGTGCCCAGTTTGCGATGGTCTTCTCCGAAATGTCTACGTCGGCCGAGGTCGGCTCAATGCCATGGAGATACTCGGAGTAGAGATCTGCAGTGGTAATCAAGAGACTGCGAGGCTCCTGCAAGATTCTCCAGACGGGCTCGGGCTCCATTGCACCGTCCTCCTTACTCTTGTACAGGTTGAGGCACAAGCTCGACCCGAGACTGACCGTGCACACAATGGGATGGTAGGCGCCGCCGTCCTTGTGCGGCATAATGCCCGTGTTGGGAGGGTATTCGTTGATGAGCACATGGTTCGGCCGACGATGTGGGCTATCGGCGAATATGTTGGCTCCGCCTTCTGAGAGAGGAATCGAGAGGATACGCGATACGACGGGGTCTTCAAGCCAGTCCGGCAGCGGCCGAGCATCGAGCAGTGTGTTGTTGACAAGATCCGAGGGCCAGGTCTGCAAGCGGCGATGTGTGAGTTGCCTCCATCTTGCCTTGGGTGCGGTTTCGACCTTGGCAGCGTTTGAGTTAGATGCTGATGAAGATGATGCAGTGCGGTCGAGCTACCTTGTGCAAGATGGCCTGTTCCTCGTCTTCGGTGATGAAGTCTGCGATATAATATGCTACCGGTGGAAGCGCAGTTATCCTTCTCGCCTCCAACGACGGTGGGAGATCCATCTGAGAAGAGGGGGTTGTCTTGCCGATATCCTGTTCTTCATGTGTGCCCTTTGGCTGAATTCATTCCGGTGCTGGTGGCGAGCTGAGACGTGCCCACTGACGGTCCAGACTGTCGTGACGCGGCAAAGAACCTGGAAGCTGGGCGACGGGGAAATTGGAAGAGGGGAAAGGCTGTGCCAGAGTGGGCCCAGAACAACAAACAAAATTGCACCAAAGCAACGGGCCTGAGGGCTGGAAAGACTGGAGCTCGGGGACATTGTGTGAATGCGCAGACTGTGTGCGACATACCTACGCGGCAACACTGGACATGGCACCCGACATGCGACACCCGGAACCATTCAAGGACTTTCGAGGCGGATTTTGTTTTCGCATCTCGGTCGTGGACAGAATAGGCAGCAGATGCTGCCTGATTGTGCGCGCATCCATGGCATGCTCCAAGGCCGCAGCTTCCCTGTCCTGGTCCTCTTGCCGTCGCATTGGATGCTGCAGATAAATGGGCGACCCTGATGCAGCGGACCAATGGAATTGCTGTGGTGGCGGTCATGGAAGCGTTGAATCTGGGAATCGGCCGACCTGCCAAACCCAGTCTCCCCAGCAAGCCAAAGAGCAAGCAACGATTCACAATGGTGCATCATTTTCTTCATCGCATTCTTCGTCGGCAGACAAGCAATCCACAGCCATCTTCTATCGCCAGCTTCTATTATCAATATACCGATTGACCCGTCTGCAGCCTTTCGGCCCGGCCACCTTGTCTTCTCCCACGTGACTTGACTTCGTGGTTTCAGGCTTTGTGCCTTGTGCCGGACGTGCCCGCTTCCCACCCACCTGCCCCCCCTGTCTTTCCGTGTTGCTGACCTGCTGGGCTTGCTGCGGACAGTGGACACGGGGCCGCTGGCTGGTGTGGGCTTTCTGTGCCGGGCTATCACCATTCTTCACGGGAACGTGAAGTCTCCGTCTCCCTCCACCACACCTCGATTCGGCTTGTTTGGCGCATCAGTTTTTTCCTCGACTCGGATCAATCGCTGCGCAAGCCCGTTTCATTTTGTTATAACAGCATCGCCCTCCCAGCGACCAGGATGGTGCAAACCGGTAACCGCCCCTTGAATTAAATGACATGGATGCGCAGAATGCTGCCGAGCCCGCCTTCAAGAAGCCTGCTGCTTCTCCCAAGCGGCCGGGCAGCGACGCCGACCACGCCAGGCACCCCACCGCGACCAAGTCGTCCAGCGCCGTCAAACCCGAGATATCTCTCAAAGACAGCAGGCCTAGCGCGTCTGGCTTTCGCCCTGGCGATGAAGATGGCGTCGCCGACGGGAATTCGGATGCCGAGACGATCGTGCTCCCGGGCAAAGATGGCCACTCGCCGTCGAAAGTGCGAAAGATCATCAAGCACGAGAAAAGCGACGCCGAGGACGCCGCTCCTTCTTCCTTGCTGAGCCGCAAGCACTCTCATCTGAAGCAGGAGCGCGAACTGGATAACCGCGACAGAGGCGACCGCCTGGAAAAGCCAGACAGGCCGCTTTTGACTGCGGGGACTCGGTCAGGCGAGAACATGGCGTCCCTCCTTGCTAAGAAGAAAAAACAACTGGACAAGCCGAAAAACAAGGACGGATCCGGTGGCCTCAGCTCCGCGCCTGGATCTCCACCTCCACCCCAGCGTCGCCGCCGCTCATCGAATGCCCACTCCAAGTCGGATTCCGAGACTGCTCTTGTGGATTCAACCAACATCGCAGCCAAGGACAAGGCCAAACCCCTCGACAAGGTAGTGCCACATAAGCGGAAAGCGCCGAGGCCTGACTCGGACGACGAGGCAGAAAATCGCAAGATCCGCCGTCAGCGTACTTCGGGATCCGGCCTTGACGCTTCCCGAAAACACCACCTCCCTCCTCCGAAACCACATCAAGATACGAACTTTTCGTCCCGGGCTCGGTCCATTTCTCCCCACTCTCGCGTTCACCGGCGCAGCATCTCTACCCATCTCCCCGCAGGTTTCTCAAACGGTGGTCTCGGGCAGAAGAAGAAGCGAATACCAGCGCCGCTCTCCACTGACTATCAGTCTGACGAGTCGTCGGCCAGCGGCAGCCCGCACCCGCGTAGTTCCAAGCTACGTGGGATGGCGACCCCTGCCACCGCCGAATCCACCGTCTCTCCTGCAAAGCTGGCTCCTCACAAGAAACACCTCGATGCGCACGGCCAGACCTTCCTTGCCAGAGCTTGCGCCAAGGGCGAATACGACATCGCGAAGCACAGGCTCCAGGAACGCCCCGAGGACATCGACGTCGCCGATTACGCAGGCAATACCCCGTTACAGATCGCTGCACTTAATGGCTACGACGATATTGTAAGGCTGCTGGTGGATGCCGGTTGCAACCTCGACTGCGTCAACAATGACAAGGACACCCCTCTGCTCGATGCCGTCGAAAACGGTCATCTGGACGTCGTCAAGATCCTTCTGGACGCCGGCGTGAATCCGCGCAAGGCCAATGCGTACGGGCAAGAGCCGATCGACAGGGTGAATGACGATCTCGACAATGCGGATGAAATTCGGACAGCCCTACAGGAAGCCAAGCAGAAAATGGGCGAGCGAAGACGCACCTCGGAGGAGCACCATCCGGACCTGGCGGATGCTCGTTCCTCACATGGTCCCGACAGTCCTCGGAGATCACCGGGAGCGCCGGGCTCCATCCACGCCGGTGCTGGTCGGAGAGCCGGTACCGTGCGTGCGACAAAAACAAGCAATCATCTTCTGTATATGCCCATGGACGACAAGACCCTCCGTGCAGCAGCCGCCCGTGGCGACGAGGAGACTGTTACGCGCATTCTTCAAGTCAGGGAAAACTTCGACGACCCGGAGTCCATGGTTGCAGCTGCCCGTGGAGGTCACGACATCGTCATGCAGCTCTTGCTGGCCCTGGGCAGAGCCAATCCCGACCCCGCGCCAGTCCCTAGCCCAACCAGCGAGTATTCAACCCCGATATTGGCAGCCATCGGCCAAGAAAACATCAAAGTCGTGAGGCTGCTGCTCGACCAGACGGACTTTGATCCCACTCGTCGTGTCAAAGGGGAAACGTACTACGAGATTGCAAAGAGACGACGGGGGCCAAATTGGATGGAGGAGGAGCACATGCTGAAGGGCGCTTACGACGTGTACAAGAAAGCGCACAAGGACGGCTCCAAGACTCGCTCTCCCGCAAGGAGGGAGCAGGATCGCGAGCCCAGGCGCAAGGTCGAAGCCAAGGACGACGCTACCAAAGGACACAAGAGGAAAGCCACAAGCCCGACAAGGGAGCCCAAGAAGCCGACTGCTGCGAAACAACCAACAAGTCCCAAGGAGAAGCGGCGGCCCCCCTCGGTAACCAACCACCACGACGATCAGACGTCGCCAAAACGAGGGCCTGGGCGGCCCAAGAAGGAGGATCGCGTTCCCACGATTGCCATATCCGATCGCGAACCTTCACCGGCGGCGAGACCTGCGGCCAAAGTACGTCGCGCCGAGTCGGATCTTGCGGCCGTATCCTCTGAGGGAGAAGCAGCCAAACCCAGGAGAAAGCTGGTGTCCGGGAGGGAGCTGAAGGGGGAGCGAGACAGGCAGCACCGACGCCCAAGCTTGACTTCCAACGCTTCTACCATGAAGGAGCCCTCTAGTCCCCGCGAGGAACCCGAGAAGACACAGAGGACAGAGAAGTATCGTGATAGGACAAAGGCCTTGAAAAGGGACGAATCCCGCGACCGGTTGTCTGTGTCTGGTGAGAGCACCGTCAAGCGGTACAGATCCAGCGCCACTCCTCCACACTCTGGGCCCGCTGAAAAAGATGGCAACGAGTTACCTGCCAAGAGGAGACGTCTGGATGCCGAAGCCAAGGAGAAGCGGCCGAGGTCGAGTCAGTCCGACGACCGAATGCTTAGTGCTGCCGCACCGCGTGACCTGCCCTCGAACTCAGCCCCAGGCCCTCGACCTCCGCCCAAGACAAAGGACGACAAAGATAGGCGACTTGCGCCGAAGCTCAAGAAAGCTGACAGTCTGCTCCACCATGGCCGTCGGGAATCCGGGAAGTCAGTTTCTTCCGAGGGTAGCATCCACGTCAAGTCTGAGGATCCGGACATCGACATGGTTGACGTGGGCTCCGTCGCGATCGACGCTGCCGGATTTCGGCCTTCCCAACAGAAGGAGAAAGAGGAGGACGAAAGAAAGAAGCAGGCTGAGCTCGAAGCACGGGCTCGCGAAGCCGCCAAACGAAAGGAGGACGAACAGAGGCGCAGAGAGGAAGAGGAAAGAGAGAAGGAGAAGGAGCGGCTGCGGCGCGAAGAAGAAGAAGAAACCAAGCGGATTGCCGAGGCCGAAACCCGGAAGCGTGAAGAGGAGCAGCGGCGAAGGGAGGAGGAAGAGCAGGAGCGAATGAGGAAAGAGGAAGAAGAAAGGAAGATGAGGGAGGAAGAGGAGCGCAAGCAGCGAGAGGAGGAGGAGCGACGACGCTTGGAGGAAGAAGAAAAGAAGAAACAGAGAGAGGAAGCGGAACGGAGAAGGTTGGACGAAGAAAAAAGGCAGAAGGAGGAAGAAGAACGCAAGAAGCAAGAAGAGGAAGAGCGACTGCGCCGGGAGCAGCTTGAGCGCGAGGCAGCCGAGGAGGCGCGGCGCAAGCAGGAAGAGGAGGAAAAGCGGGAGCAAGAGCGCAAAGAACGCGCGCTGAGGGAGGAGACGGAGCGGAGGCGGGCAGCGAGAGAGGCGGAACGGGCGGCCAAGGAAGCCGACCAACGGAGGATACGTCTGGAGCAGGAGCGTTCGCGTCTGGCCAAGTTGCCCCCAGTCTTGCGTTGGCTTGGTAAAGCCGTCAATCCCAAACTACCCGAGGTTGCGGAGAAATTCAGCACGATGCAGGGAGTCCGATACGACTGTATAAACCCCGAAGCGAACGGCACCCGCGACGGCAGAGAGCAGTGGCTGCTCAACACGCAGGTCGCGCTTCTGCTGGGGGAAAGGGATCTGGAGCTCTCACGATGTAAGTTGCCAACTGAAAATGACCCAATGTCGAGTCGCCGCTCACGAAGCCGCACAGATACCGCTTGGAGTCGGATCCCCGTCTCGCCTGTCGCGAAGCGCGCTCTTTGGCGCCTGGAGTCGGACCGATATGCACTGACCACGCCCGGTCTGTTCGAGCTTGGTGAACAGCTCCAGGACTACTATCAGGGGAACGAGCCGCACAAGATGGGCTATCGCATGCTCGAGCGACTCCGAGCAGAGGCGTGGGAGAAGTTCGCTGCCATGGAGATGTTCTTTGTCAAGGTACGCAACCATCCTGGCTGGAGCCATGGTTCTCTCGCTCAGGCTAACCCGCTCGCAGGCGTCAGATTTCCTCTACATCATCCCCACGATACAGCATCTTCGCAACGTGAAGCTCACAGTGGCCTACTGCGAGCTTCCGGAGAACGAGACGCAGTGCATCAGTTGGGCACCCCACCAGAAGTGGAGGCGTGATCCGGGGGCACACGGGCTCTCTGGGTTTGCGCCGAGCAACAAGCATTACGTCAACGGCGAACTAGTTTCTGAAGACAAACCTGGCCTCAGGGAAGCGAGCGCATCGCCATTCCCGCGACAGCGGGTGCCCCGTCGCGGCTTTCTAGCAATCCCGCGTGACGGTCATGGCTACGCAAGGGCTGTCAAGGAACAGGGCCTTGATGGCTTCGGGGCTGATGCTGAATCGCCGTTGCTGCCCAATGGGGTGCACTCGTCTCCCATAAGCGGCGCCTCCCGTGCGGTCACGATAACCACCAACGGTTTGGGATCGCCAACCTCTATGACAAACGCGACGACAAATGGAGCGGGAGACCACCCAATATCTCCCTCTTCCGAGGCAGGCCTTGCGCAGGGCCTCGGCCTGGCAAACGGCACTGGGGCGCTCAGCAGCACCGGATAGCGGTGGTGCTGCCTGTGCCCAACGTGAGCGATCGAAGCTTGCGGTATACATCACTTATCTCCTTTGTCACCCGGGGTCAAGAGGGCGAGGTATATGGGTGCGATACGGATGGGGGCTACCGGGACAAACTGCGCAAGCCTAAACCGGCAACTCCGGCACTGCACACCAGGGCCGGAACTCCACCAGCAACACGGCTCATCATAAAGAGCGATGACCAGCCCACAAACCAGGCACTTGGCTTCTGCGGGATGGGCCCGGGGGATGACCCCGACGAATAGGTCACGTGCTCAGGTTTCGGCGTCGACAGATGTACAATGTTCATGTCCAACGATATGTTGATTTTCCTGGGATGGTTCTGGCTTTGGCGGCAAGAAGGGGCTTCAACTTTATACGGGCACTGGGTTGGCGGGCTGGCTCGGGGTGTTTCGGGGTGTTGAGCTTTTGTAAGTGTACAGAACATGTGATGTATATATCAACGAAGATGGATGGACGTTCCTGCTCACCCCGATGACTAGTGTGGTACCTATCACCAACATTCTGAGCATGCACCTAGTAAGGTATCCTATGTGGTGGGGTGTTGGAACCAAAACCGCACTCGCCGCCGCTTGGGGTGGAGACCTCGGCCTCCGGGCCTTGAACATCACTCAAAACCTGCGGGGCAGCCCCGACTCCCTTGTCCATCGAATTCTGCCCCACCATCAAAATTCCCACTTGCAACTTCAACTCCAAGTTCGCATCTTTCAACGACACCAACCCCCCGACTACCGTCTTTCCGGCGCGAGAAATCCCAATAAACGAAACCAGTCCCCCAGTCAAGAGCCCATAACCGTAACCATGTCGACCACAGTAGAGAAGGTATGCGGCACCGAGCAACACTCTGAGGCGTCAGCCGGCGACGGCGAGAGGCTAACAAACGTGGCAACAGATCAAAGAGGTCGAGTCCGAAGTACGATTTCGCCCTGCCTACTCCCACCGATAGCGATTCGGATTCTAACGATTTCCCTTTTCTCTCAACAGATGGCCCGGACCCAGAAGAACAAGGCCACATCGTACCATCTCGGCCAGCTCAAAGCCAAACTCGCCAAGCTCAAGCGGGAACTGCTCACCCCGTCGGGCGGCGGCGGCGGTGGCGGCGCAGGTTTCGACGTTGCGCGCACGGGTGTCGCCAGTATCGGCTTCATCGGGTTCCCCTCGGTCGGCAAGAGCACGCTCATGAGCCGGCTGACGGGGCAGCACTCGGAGGCGGCCGCGTACGAGTTCACGACCCTGACGAGCGTGCCGGGCCAGGTCATGTACAACGGCGCCCCGCTGCAGATGATCGACTTGCCCGGTATCATTGAGGGCGCAAAGGACGGCCGCGGCCGCGGGCGGCAGGTTATTGCCGTCGCCAAGACGTGCCACCTGATCTTCATCGTGCTCGACGTCAACAAGCCCCTGACGGACAAGCGCGTCATCGAGAGCGAGCTGGAAGGGTTCGGCATCAGGATCAACAAAGAGCCGCCGAACATCACGTTCAAGAAGAAGGATAAAGGCGGGCTGAATATCACCAGCACCGTGCCCCTGACTCACATCGACCAGGACGAAATCAGGGCGGTTATGAGCGAGTGCGTGGTTTTCCCTCTTACCGCCTTTGACGTTGGAGATGGTGGGTGGGCTGACGGAGAGGCAGGTACAAGATCAGCTCGGCCGATATCGCCATCCGCTGCGACGCCACTATCGACGATCTGATTGATATCCTCGAGGCCAAGAGTCGAAGCTACATCCCGGTCATTTACGTGCTCAACAAAATTGACAGCATCAGCATCGAGGAACTCGACCTACTCTATCGCATCCCCAACTCGGTGCCCATCAGCTCCGAGCACGGGTGGAACGTCGACGAGTTGATGGAGGCCATGTGGGTACTCTTTGTAGTCCGTCGTTGGCAAAGGTCGGTTACTGACCCGCTTGCTGCAGGTGGGACAAGCTCAGCCTCGTCCGGGTATACACTAAGCCCAAGGGCAAGATGCCCGACTACGACTCGCCCGTCGTTCTGCGGGCGAACCGGTGCACCGTGGAAGATTTTGTGAGTGATGATGAATTGGCACCCGGTCCCTTGAGCGGCTATTGACTGGCTGGCTCTTGTTTTAGTGTAACCAAATCCATAAGAGCATTGTCGAGCAGTTCAAGTCGGCCGTCGTCTACGGCAAGTCGGTCAAGCACCAACCGCAGCGGGTTGGCCTTTCTCACGAGCTGGCCGACGAAGATATCGGTGCGTATTTCTTTGATAGCTTATGGATGAAGTTTGGAATGCTGACTGTGCTCCTCTTAGTCACAATTGTCAAGCGGTAAGACTTTCCTGACGGACCAACTATAGGTCGAGCGTACCCGGGTAGGATGTCTACACATGACGCCGCTCCGTCAGGCCAACGTACAGTACGATACGCCGAGTCCCTCCAGGATGTGCCGCTTTAGCGACAGAGGCGTGAAATCGACGTTGGATGCGCTGCCAGGGACCCGACTGTCAACATGTCACACGAGGTGTGGTCCCTTCCCTCTCTTACGCCAGTTCAGGGCTCTCGCCAGGCTGCCGAGGTTGATGAGGCCAATCTACCGAACTATCGGTTACGCGCGTTGGTGTATAAAAGGTCGCACAGCGAGGGATGGGGGGGTCCGAGTGGCTAACGGCGTCGGCCGTTGGCCTGGAATATCTGAAGGATTGGTTGGGGGTAGGGTGCCCACCCTGATACGATCTTCATTTCTATGCATGGCACGGAGTATCATGGACATATACCGTTCATATATGGAGGCGCAATGGGAGATGGCCTTGAACTACCGAAGGCCCACGCTGACCGGGTCAAGTTAGTTCGCGCTGCTGGGCGCTGGCAGGCGCATAGAGGGAAGACCAGAGGAGGCAGACTCAATATGAGCATGCTTCTTCTAGGTCTCGGTTACCTCGTCCTTCTCCCCGTGAAGTCGCCAGCGGGCAAGCCCCCCTGAAGAGTCATGGTTATGAACCTTGCATGACATGTTGTACCCTGTTTGTTGTACCCTTTAGAGGCTCCCTACCGGCGAAAGACACACACATCTCGGAGAAGTATCGATAACTGAGGTGTTCAGTAACGTAGTACTACTCCGTACAGGCATAACATATCAAGCCGGGGGGCGGGGGAGGGAGAGAGGGGGGAGGGGCGGTGGTTGCCATAAACACATTTACGAATGCCCGTACGTCTGATCGATGATGGGTCCAAGTTGGAAGAAAGGTCGGGCTGGTGTGAACGAGCGAGAGCATGTGGAGTTGGGACGGCACCTATGGTATCGAGGCGCCGCACGGCGACTTGAACAACCCCTCGGTCTCATCTGGGGGCCTGGCTGGTGTCTCGAGTTGTACGCGGCCATGTTTCAGGCCCGCCCGACCTTCTCAACCTCCAGCACGGTTTGAATGGTGTTGGGAGAAGGTTTGTTGGCATGGCTGACTCCTTGGGGAGGTCATGCCTACGGCTCTGAGCCAGGTGAGGGGGAAGTCAGGTAACTATAGGTATGGGTGGGAATATCGGTGGTCTCTTGTTTAATATCCTGGAAGTGAAACGGGTAGTACAATGCCATTGCTTCTACATGTAGGCTGTGTGACGAATACGCTCGTTGGTGTTGACAAATCGGCAGCGGTGCCCTTCGGGCGCAGAGTAGCAATGGGCACAAACGCCCCCCTTGCATCGTGCATGCCCACGCGGAAGCAGATATCGAAGATGGGGAGTTCAGACGAAACACGGTGCATGGCCTCAGCCTTGACCGGTAATCCAGCGGATCCACAATCACATTCATGCGTGCGCGGAACAGCAACCCGGGAAGCGGGCGGGATGATCTGCTGCCGGGGCACGGATTGCTGAATGAGGGAAAATGCCCCTCGCTGAGCTTGTCTGTGCCACTCTCCGCTGCTTGGCTGCATCAGGCCTGTTGTAGCGTGTCAGTACACAGTAGTAGTGGAAGTATTTTCCGTCGTGTTGCGCTTGCCGCCGCAAGCGAGGGAAGAAGTGGGAGGGGGGAAGGGTGTGGGGGTTGAGGGATGCCATTTCTGCCGTGCACCACACCATCAAAAAAGCCCAACAGAGGCCATCGCACTCGGGGACCGTTCCATCCGTTGTTCCGGGCCAGGAGGTCGAACACTCGGCCGAGGACGAGGAGGCTGATGCTCGCAAGGCCCGTCACATCGACAACAGTCGGCTGGGCCGGAGTGAGGAGTCGCGGCGGCTATCGACCTTGAAGTTACCCACAGCGGCCTCGCCGAACGCCCGAGAGTTGCATATCTGTTGGCTGTTGGTTCCAGCTTGGGTCGGTCGCCTCTTTCCGCCGCCGTTCGCGGCTGACGAGGAGAAGAATTAGGACGCTAGGGGTCAAGAAAACGCTGATGAGCGGAGCGTTGCTCGGCGCAAATGGTCCTCTCTGAACTGCCGCATCACCATGTTGCCCCTTGCACCATGATGCTACCCCATGATGCCTCGTGTTGCTGCGGCGGCCCGGAAAGGAAACAAGGCGGCCCAAAACGGGAACGAGCTGCACGATGCTGCCATGCAACGAGTGCAGCCGTCAGAGTGGGCGCAATTGGGCCGACGAGTGGGGGACTGGATCACAGGAATCTCTTCAACCAACAAGGAGAGTTGCAGTCGGTCCACAACTGAGGCAGCTGGGCGCTTGTTTGACGGATGAAAAGGGGAGAAAACGGTCGGGAGATCAGGCACGATCTCGGGGCCCCTCGATGGATCGTGGTGGCTCTGCGGGGCGTCGATAGCTTAATCGGCGAGGTGCTTGGTGGCCCTGGCTTGCTGACAGCCCAGTGGCTGCCGTGGTCGCCGGGGTCGGCGTGAGAGACGGGTTGGCGATGGAGTTGAAAAGTCTCCGAGGTGATTGGCCGAAAGCAGCACCATCCGAGGCCACAAACAGATGGCAGGCGTCATCGCCAAGGCATATAGTTAGTTAGTTAGTTACAGTACAAGTTAGTCTCGACTGCGGACGGCTTCCAAGCCATGCATGTCTCTGGTCAATTGATACTCGGTGAGATCCTGGATGGGCGTCCGATGTCTCAGCCGTTGAAGCCATTCGCGGAAGCCTGCCGCGCGAGGATGTGCCCTCTGCGTCTTGGCCCGCCGCTGTTTGACCGTCTTGGGAGGAAATTTGACCAGTTGGGTGCGAGAGCGGCATGCGCTTGGACGCTTCTGAAGAGCGTGCCACCATTTTCTGTCCAATGGCGCGAGCAGGAAGCCTGTAATTGAGCCGTGTCCAATGACCGTTGGACGGTCCATCAGCAGCACCCCTCGAGCTGTGAGACACACGGGCAACCTGGTCCCGAGATTGGAGATAGCTATGCGGCTGCTCTGTCCAGTTTCGATCTCTGAGATCTCGCTGTCTTGCTCACGTTTTTGCTTCAAACCGCCAGATGGAGAGGCTGTGTTGCGATTCTGTTGGAATGTTGGGTGGAAGACGGCTGCCCGGACCATCCCCGGCCAAGCGATTCGGGCCTGTTCAAAGACACCAACGCGTGCCGAGCCGTGAGATTAGCTCAAGCACTTTACCCTGTTTTACTATCCGTACCTTATCGATAGATATCGAGTACGGATATCGAGCCGGTCTAAGCGACCGCCTCTGTCCTTTCTGAGTGTCGCGGGGTGGGCCACAGGCGCGGCAGGCGGACGGCCGAGCTGAGGTCTCGTTGAGGACAGCCAATTGATTTTGATGTTAGAGGGGGGGCGTTGCTTTATGGTCGCGGGCCGATGCGGGCTGAGACCAGAGAGAGATTCTCTCCATCACTTGATCACAGCTAGGTACGAAAGACCTGACTGCGGAGGGCTGTGTAAGGTAGCTCGAAAACAATTTGGTCGATCGCATCTGGCGCCATGCCACCAGACATTTGACGTTGAAGTTGTCAGATCCGGGCCATCTGATGGCATTTGAAACTTCGACGATTTCCCCAGAAGAAGGCTGCAGGGCCAGTTATGCGACCGGGAGGGTCCTTGCACCAGATGCTCATTTGTGGGCCCGGGTTCCTGGGGGCCGCGAGCGGAGCTGCCCGAGCCTGATGGGCAAGCGCGGCCCACAGGCGACCCATCGTCACTGGCATCTCGATCCTCGAAGTCTCGACACTGCCCCGATGAGGCTGCGGAGACACCAACAGAGGCAGGCAACCTTATTTCGGCCGGCCTTATACTCAGGCCCTCGCAGAGTCGCAGACAATCGAAGGTGGATCAAATCTGCTCGCCAGCCGCTGCGTGCCCAAACCAAGCCCGCCAGGTTGCTTTTTGTTGGCCTGGCTCGAAGTCGCAGATTAAGAGACGCTCAGGAACGTACCGATACACGGAAAACGTTACCGTCTCTTCAGAGATCAGGACTCACACGCTTCAAAGACCGTAAGCTCTCATTGGATCTGGATGCCGCACGGGCGTTGTGTTGCATGGGGAGTTGGGAACATGGGGCGATCGCGATCTCCCACCCAGGCAGAAAACGTCTGTGCGGCGAGCCGGATCCGGTGTGAGCTTGCGGCAAGCTGCCTTTCCCCGGTACGAAACGTACCTGCAGCCATTGGCCATCGTCGATGGCGCCTTCCAGCTGGACTCGGATTAATCCGGCTTTGCAGCCTGCGCTGCCTGTTTTGGTCTCTGAGCTAAGGTCCCCACAGGCCATGTTAAGGCGGGTGCCTATCCGACTCTCTTTCCTCATCTCATCAGTGGCGAGTTTGTGATCAATGGTGCTGCCTTTCATCAACAAAAGACCCCTCGAGTCTCCTTGCTTTCGCTTCTGTCCTCGCCAGACCCCTGCCCATGCTGCTATGTTCCATTCATCACAAACCCCGTCGTCCCACACCTCGCGGTATGGTAAAGTTATCCTACACCCCCACCTCTCACTCCCACCCCCCATCATGGATGCTGTGGCCTGTGCCCACAGCAGCCAGGGGAGATACCTCGAACCCCTGCCCGAGAATTGAACAGACTCTCTGCCGTCCGGTCTTTTCCCTGGCAATACATATGCCGCTCATACAGGCCCTTTCCTGCCGCTGCTCCCACTTATCTCGTACCAGTCTCAGACGACGTCTGCCTGCATCTGCGGCGCCAACTCTGCAGCAGTCTGCGCCTCTGCGACTGGTAGATCGCTCTTTTGTTTGCTCCGGCCTGCATCGCCGCCTCGGCCGTTGAGACAAGCTTTGTCGACCGAGCTTTCGGCCGCCCTGCTGCTGTCTGCTCCCCGCCGTTGCTCTCTCCCTGCCACCGGCGCCGACCGCTTCTTTCGTTTTGCAGTTTGGGTGCTCCAGCTTTCCGCCGTATACAGGACACACCTCTTTCACGGGCTGAATTCCGAAGCCTTGATCGCCGTCGCCCTCCACCACCGGCCTGAAACATCTAGGAGCTAGCCAGAGCGGGGAACTGTTCAAACCGCCAACGCCGCTCTTCTTTCCCTCGCCTCGGAGCCTCTCTGCTGTTCAAACGGACCCTGCCCACCGGTAACCGACCCGCTGTCTGCGACGGGAGCTACCAGCTGCTCCGTACTGACTTAGATGCCGAACGGCCGCGCCCTGCCCCCACACAAAACGCTGCTGCAGCTGCGGCCTGACCTGGGTACTGTGCTACTCCGCACCCGGCTGGCTCCCCCGACCTGCAACCTCCTCGACGGCTAGACCGCTGCATGATTGATCAAGGGGACCAATTGGTGCTCGACACCCCCATCATGCATCTTGTCTCCTGAGTCTCTACTGTCCACCCCCTCCGGACGAGCAAATCCCCGCAACCGCTAGAGTCTGTGTGGCCCCTCCCACCGAGTGGCTCTTGACGGTCCTCACCAATCCCACGCCTGAAGGACACTGCTCTGCCTGTCCCTCTTTCTGCTCGCCGCCGCCCGGTTTCGATCTGGCACAGACACCCCCCGTCACCATGCACAACCAAATCACGGCCTCGACGGGCATGGACCAGGAGAGCCCCCTTGCGCCGGACAACACGTATACGAATGAGAACTGGGTCAACATGAACTCTTTTCAACAGCAGACCACAATGCCGGATTATGGAGGCGGGTATGGCTTCATGCCTCCCATCACCCACGGCCTGCCCTTGCCCTCAGAATCCATCGCCAGGATGCCGCCGCCGCCGCCTTCGCAGCCTGTCCACCAGGCCCCAGCTACTCACACCCAGCTGCCAATGCTCATGATGCCTCATACCACATGGCCGAGTATGCTGACGAACCCGAACAACTACGGCCCGCCGCACTCCGCGCCACCTGTCGCCATCCCCTCCATATCAGCCCCGCTCAAGATGTCAAAGTTGCCCGCCATCCAGACCACTTCACAGCCAAGGAAGACCCTGACAGACGAGAACCGCCGCGAGATGTGTAAATACGCCGAAGAGAACCCCAACGCCAAGCAGACTGATATCGGAGCCGTTTTTGGCGTCGAGAGGAGGTAGGTTTCGGTTTGAGAATCACCTCTCACGCTCCACACCCCCGCGCCAGGCCCTAACATGATCACTAGCACGGTATCCAAGGTCTTGCGAAATAAAGACAAGTACCTCAACTCTGAGGGGCGGAGTAGCTCTCCGGTCAAGCGCCCCGGCAAGGGAAAGGGCGCAGACGTTGAAAAGGCCTTGACGAACTTTGTCAAGAACTTGAGAAAAGACGGCGTCGAAATAACAAGCGATATGCTCAGGGAGAGGGCCGCCACCTTCTCTAGTCTGACAAACGGCGAGTCGCACGCCGAGGCCACCAGCTCGACCTGGCTCGAGAAGTTCATGTTGAAACATCGCATTGGCCCCGGCAGGCTGATCCGCCGCGCTTCCGAGACCAACATCCCAAACAGTGCCCGCGCTTCTGGCTCTCCATCGCTGGCGCCATCTCAACCGTCTAGCGCCATTTCTCCAGCTTCTCCGTCAGGCCATCTGTCCCCATCTCCCTTGTCGGCGAACAAGAGCGATGAGGAGAAGGAGAGCATGAACGGCTTCATCGACTTTGCGGCCGATGGCGCCTACAAGCACTCGACCTCACAGAGCACCACTTCCCTCTCCGGCGCTTTCTCCGATGTGGCAACGCCGTCCTTCGCCGGGAGTGCGCTGAGCCCCGCAGCATCGTTCAACTTCTCTCCAGATCCAAACGTTGGAGCCTTCATTCCCGGAGACCAGACCCGGCAAATACTGCCGCAAGGCGCGGGGTTCCAACGACCGCGGAGCCAGACATTCCCCACACTGGACCTCGAGTACATGAACCAACCTCAATCCGCGGAACCCTCTACGCCCAGGTATCATGTCCCCTCCACAGCGCCATCATCTGCCCTAGAGTCGTTGAGCAACGGCCCGAGTTTCAGCTTTGAACAGGCCGTTTCGCCACCTCAGCTCCGTCACAGCAGCAGCAACGGCAGTATTGCCGGCAGGTCAACAACCACGCCCATCACATCAAGCGCGGTTGGCTCGTCTCCAGGCTCGCCAACACAGGAAGATGCGCGGAGGGCCGCCGATACTCTGCTATCGTTCATCACGAGTGCCAGCGGATTTGTGGACCAGAACGAGTACATGGCAGTCGTAAGGTTGACCGAGAAGCTGCGCCTACACCAGAGCCAACTCGCCAAAGCCGCTGCTCATGGAATGGGCGGCCTGTCGAGGATCCCCGAAGGCGACAGCGAGATGCCGAATGCGCCACCCGTCGTCATGTTGAAGATGGAATCGACGATGAGCGCATAGGAAGCAATGGCTGAACCACCGGGAACGGCAGGATAATTGGCTGGCATTGGTTGCCGGCCAGGCTAGCATCGACTCGAAATTCACACGAGGAGATGAGATAAACGAAAACACCATAAACGACACACGATATACCCTTTGCGCGATTCAACACTTCCATATACCCCATCTTTGGCGTTGTCGACCTTGTATCGATACTGCTTCCGCCGGCAGAAGACTTTAACGCTCACGCGAAACCATGCTTCTGATATCCCATCGCGTTTTTCGATTCTTTTTTTTCCGGTCAATCTTGACCATTTTTTTCTATTCCTCTTGCCCCTTTTCCAGCATGGTGTCATGAGTTGTTTCCCCTTCGCAGGGGGGTATACGTCTATCAGTTTTATTTTATTTTTGTATTTGTTGACACACATTTTCCCCGATCTTCTCTGTACAATATAGCATACCCTTTACTTTGCAGCATCTGCATCGTCGTCATCGTCTGGAGCCATTCTTCATTTCTGGTCCTGGTGCGCATATGCCCCCAGCTCCTCGTAGGGCAAGAACCCCCCATTCTCCTCATCCAAGCTTCGAGCCTCATTCAACCCCGCCTATCGACTCCCGGCAAATTCAACCGATCGGCCGGACGGACAGCACCGTGAGCGAGCAGCGAGCACTAAGGGATGGATACCGGAGCGTGGGGAAGAAGATGCACGCGCTTGGAGGCAGGAGCGTGGCAAGAGCAGGACGAGGACCCGCAAGGGTCGAAATGAGTGGAAGAGGGCTAAGGGAGGCCGCTGGCTGGAAGTGCTGCGGCCGTGGGTGGTTTGAAGTGGATGTTTCTCCCTCGTCCGTCTGTTTTCCTGAGGGTTTCGTGGTCGGTTTTTTGGCTCATTCGGAGTGATGGATTGGGAAGATGGGGGAGATCACGAGGTGGCAAGGCAACGAAAGGGGATGGGTTAATATCTCTGGGCATGGGCATGGGGCATGATGGGCGGATATGGGATGGATGGATGGACGAACGGACGGACTGGAGAGGGTAACATTGTGGTCTTTCAGTGCTTTCCTGGGATTTCGCTTGGGCTTTTCCCGGGTGGCAGGGTGTATCCCTCTCTCGTGACTGAGAAAGGAAAAGAGCATTCACTACGTCCAACGGAGAGATCGATTTGAAATCTCCGAAATGGTGGCGGGAGGGATCAGCGTGGAAGGACTCTTCTGTATCACCCTCCTTTCCCACACTCACGGATCGCGAATCCCGGAGCGCTCAACTTCAACCTACGTAACCCAATTTCTAGTCCAGTCTCCCAGCGATACGGATACTGTGGCAAATCAGGAATCTATCCAGGCGGCTTTCTGCATTTTCAAGGCAGACAGACTCGGTCCCTCGTTTTGAGGTCTGACATGATTCATTTCTGCGCGAAATCTTTCGTGTACATACAACAACAAACTCACTACGCCAGGCTCAACAATCCACGGGTATCCTCTCAGCCCAAAGCTCGAGCACACCCTTCTCGGTCAGCTCCGGCAGTAGCCTGACGAGAATGAGCTCCAACATGCCATACACGAGATGCTTGTTGGAGTAAGAATCCGAAAACACGTCCAAGATGCCCCGCTCAATCTCCTCAATAATTTCTTCGTCGTCGTCGTCGCGGTCGTCAGGGGCACCCACTCGATCGCGATCCGGAAGCCATCCCTTCTCGTCGTGCTGCGCCAGCCGCGTCGACGCCATACCGCCACCAACTTTCTCACACGCACTAGCGGTTGCTGACAACGGCGGCGGATGTGTTATCGGTGGATCAGCGCTAACGTTAGCAGCAGCAAGACCCTGACCGCCGGTCTTCGGCCTCGGAACGGGAGCGGACCGCCGGGACCGGGATCCTGACCTTGACCGTTCCTGTCCTCGTTCTGGCGAAAGAGGCGGCACCACCGTTTCGGCCTCGCTTGCTTTTTCCTCTGACGGCGGATCCTGGGCCCTGTCGCTGTGGCGCTCGCTCTTGCCCGCCGTCTTCAGCTCTGCAGATCCTTCCGTTTTGTCTAGCCTGGCTCTCAAAATGGGCCTAGCTCGGAGCAGGCCGCCGGCAAAGTACAGCCTGCCCAACCCTTTCGGAGCAAGCGCCCAAAGGGCCCTAGCGCATCTTCGCCTGAGAGCGCGAAGCTCGGCGTCGGAAGTGGGAGCCACCAACGTCGGCTTGCCGGCGGGCATGTTGTTAGGGAAGAGAGCGCCCCGCACGGCGCGGAGGAGTGGGGGCAGGTTGGCCGCATCTGAGACATACCGGTGAATGCCGTACGATAGGAGCCTACAGCCCACCGTCCCGGAGGTGGGAATCTGTCAGCATAATAGAAGAGGGGTATCGTTTGGGTTCGTCCATGCGTGGGGGAACAATGGGAGGTGTGTGTGCGTCTGTGTGGGCTGGCGACGCAGTGGAGAATACGTTGATGCTCCAGGGGAAACGGAAGATGACTTTTTCGGACGGTATTGATGATAAACTGGTTGAAGATGGCGGGGTCTGATGAGACACGGGGGACGGGTTTCTAGGGGAAGCCGCGGCACTCGCCGTTCAAATTGGCAAAGTAAACGAAAACGTCGTCGGTTGAAGCGGCTTGATCTGCCGGAGTCTCACCAGCGCCGACAGGGGAGGGCCAGAGCTTCACGCTGGAATGCGGGGAGTACAAGGGGCAAGTGAAGGAGCATGGACCATGACGCTGGCCTCTCAACGTCATGTTGGAGGGCTTCGGCCATGGCGTGGACCTCCCATGACCTGTACTCCCTCTCGGATAAAAAGCCCGAGAAAGGGATAGCTGGATCGAGGGTGATCTGTGTGCTGAAGAAACGTTGAAAGCTGGCGGGCCAAGGGACGGTACGAAGCGTAGATTGGCGGCTGAATGGCGGTCTCCAGCAGAGCCAGGAGGGGTAAGATGCTCGACATGGCTTCGACCCTTGTAACAACTCGGCGCGTAAATAAGGCTCCTCGATGGATCGTCTGGCAAAGCCCCACGAAGCTTTTTCATGCAATCAGGCCCGGCCAAGGCGGTAAGGGTTCGCGATTGGCTCGGATTCGATATGCAGGTTGTCAATGACAAGAAGCGGCAACAAGCGTCGTCTGCGGGTCGCCGATGTGGCCGCATGACATGTGGGAGTGTGTGTCGCACTGCATCCAAGCTTTTACCCCCGAGAACCGTTGTCTGCATCGGGCATTGGTAGACGTACTGCGTCCAGTGATCTCCTCGGCTGGCGGAGGGCCCACAAAGCTCCGATTGTGTGCCCCCGGCGACAAGAAGTGTGAGCCTGGTAGAGCTGCCCGTGTTGCGCTTGCAACATTCAGGGGTCGCGCAACTGACGTTGATTCGCGCCGTTGACCGATGCCAGGTCCAGTGACTGAAGGGTTATGCAAGGTGACATACCAGTCGCAACAGGGTGAGCCGAAACTGACAAGTGAACGAAATCCTCCTACCTGTCGAGTTTCCCGTCGAAGCCAGCGATTCGTCCTGGCCCCATGATGGCCATCCACTGCAGCATCGACAATGCGCCATGGAGCCACGGCATCCGTAGGTTCAGTTCGGCAAGGTTCGATACGGCTGACCAGCATCGAAAGGCGAGCATTGGCGTCTTGAGTGGTTGGGGATCCGCGTTTGAAGGCCGGAAGCGAAAGGCAGGCACCTGGCCGGGGGGTTGCTGGGCTTCGTCTTTGATGCTTGCGCCGTGAAAGGATCGCGGAGGCAGAGAAACCGACGCCATCAGAACCGCAAAGGTTGCTCTGATGAATGAGACGGCGAGAAAGCACCAGTGCATGATGGTCCAGAACAGGGCGTGGGCCGAGGAGCGCCTCCGGTCATGCTGTGGTCCATTGCTCGACTGCCCCAGACCATGCTCGCCGTCGACAGACTTCCGTCGCCTAGCCATCCTGGTCGCAATAATGAGGAATTCCCAGATGAACCATGGCTCTGATAGCCTGCTGGCCAGTGCGTTACCGAGAATTAGCTCGGAGAGTATCTGGCCAACCAGAGCCGTCAGGCAGCTGTTCTCGAGGTCTTCGGTGGGGAGGAGGATCGCCAGGAAGGAATGAACTAGCAGTTGGCGATATGCTGCTTCGTTCTCGGCCTGCACGGCGACGCTTTCGGGGTCCTCTGGTCGCGGAACAGGGTCGAGGGCGGGAAGAGGGCACAGCGAGTGGTAGACTCCGCGTGGGTCTGCCGTGACGGGAGGTTGGGTGATGGGATCGTGAGCCACTCGGTAGGCTAGGTTCCCCGGGATGTCAGCACATCGCCGAGACGGGACTGTTCGGGCGCAGACGAACCAGTCACATGCTTGTCGAGAAGATCGGGCAGCTCGTCGAATAGTAAGCTCTCCAGGTCGATCTTCCTCAGCCGCTGCTCGAGTGCGCGAGTGATGTGGGCGATGATCTGGACGACCTCGGCGACAAAGGTCTCGTCGGGGGTGATCTTGGCGTACCACGTCTGGACGAAGTCCCTCAGGACGATGGCAATGAGGGCGTAGAGCTGCAGATCCACATCGTTGCGGCTAGTCAAGGGCGGCAAGAGGCCCTCTATCGATGTTGGCGAGCCCTTGCCCTTGTCGGCCTGCTGGGGGCAGAGGATCCGGCGGGCCAGGAAGGCTGTTGTTTTGTCCGAGAGAGGGTCCGTCGCCGTTGTTGTTGTTGTTGTTGTTGTGATTGTGGGTGTTGATGTCGTGCGAGACCCACGGCGAGGTCCTCCGGGCGCTTGTGATGGAGTACTGGTCTCTGTCTGTGCGGAAGAGTGGCTAGATCGCGACTTGGGTGCTGCGGTCGACTCAAATTGCACACTCGGCGTGGCGGACTGTTTGGGTCGCGGTGTCGGGATGCGAGCAGGCGGAGGCGGCTGGGCAGCTGCGGTAGTCATGGTGCCGAGGGTCGTTATCATTAAGCTTCATCAATGCAGGGAGACATTTTGGCGCTCGAGTCAGAGCTAGAGCAAATGCTGCTCTTGTAGTTGTGGTTCGGTGGGCGCACGCGAGGTGTGATGTTGGAGGTCATGGAGTTCGATCGCTTATCGCACCTGCATCAACCCGATTTTTTCAGATCTGGCAGGCGGTGAGAGGGCAGGTAGGTGGCTGACACGAACGAACGGGAAAACAATCAGGGGATTGATAAAGAGAAAACACCACAAAAAATACATATCAAACGAGAAAAGAAAGAAAAAAGTAGGGGAGGAAAGAGAAGGCCAATTGCCTCCCTTCAATTCCGCTCAGAATACAACAGTGACAGCACGGCAATGTCTACGGTACATACATCCACCAACAGGAGGATTGCGTAAGGGACCTGGTACCCTATAGCATGCTGTCATACCGTACCATAAGGCTCCCGTCGTTTGGATTTTACGCGCTCATACATGCCACCTAGCAATGCGAGTAGCTGCAGGATTTGCTGTATCATGCATCTATCAAAAGTAGGATACGCTGACATGTGCACATCATACATAGTACAGTGGCCGAGTCGGGGCTTGCCAGACCTATCTTACAAGTATCAAACGGTGCAAGACACCAACCAAACGACTGTCCGCTCATGGTTTGGCAGGCTTGTGGGTCGCCTCGTATCTGTGACAGACACTGTTAGCATTCGATGCACGGCTATACTCATGGCGAACAGGTCGAAACTCACCTCTTGCCCCTGAAAGCCCACACACCCCAGTTGCCCGCGCTGATGTCCTGGGGGTCCAGATCGTTCAAGTCCCACCGCAGGCTCCTGAAGCGGTTCTCTCCCGGCTCCATCAACACATCGAACTCGCCCGCCGCCGTCTTGTGCACCCAGTCAATATCCCGCTCCATGTCGGCCTGGGTGTAGCCCGTGACGATGATGGGGGCCTTGGTCTCCAGGAGCATCGGCAGCGTCTCCTCCCACTCGTGCGAGCTGGCCGGGTGGCCCAGCCCCGGGTGGAACATGACGAAGCAGTCGAAGTAGGGGTCGTACGGGTAAAAGTAGTTGGCCTTGTGGATGGTGTGGTAGTAGTCGACAATGGTGCTGATCTTCATGGTCGGCCAGACTCTGTCCTCCACAATGGCTCCAAAGGGGTTGGTCGGTGTCCGCGGAGGAAGCGGGAACTCGTCGTCTCGGTTGAGCATGCTCTCCGGGCCGATAAAGATGAGATGGATCCTAGCTCCGGGGAAGAGATGGGCCAGCTGGATCCATGCATCCCGAGGAAGCGATGACTCGGCGCGGGCGCCCAGAATAAAGACGCGCACAGCAGGCGCTTCCACTCGGAGGCCCTTCACGTCCATGCCGCCGCCCGTCTTTGGAGGATGAAGAGTGTAGCGGAGCGCTGTGCACTGGGGTTAGACATCAAACTTAGAAAATCTGGCATAGGGAATATACCGCTAAAGCTCTTGATGCCTTCAGGGGTGAGCCTGCCACCAGCCTTGATGTTGTAGGGACTGAGCTCATGGATGATGCTCCCGATGGTGATAGGATACGTCAGCAGCCTCGTCGCTTGCCTCATGCTCCGGTCGTCGTTGATAGCATTGAAATTCCGCGTGTACAGGAAGGTGTCCCAGTTGGTCATGTTGATGAGCGCCTCCTCCATCTGTGGGCCGGCGTACTCGAACTCGGGGAAAAAGCGACCGGATCGGAGGTCATGATCATCTTCGTTGATCTGGCGCAGCGTGTCGCAGATCTGCAGGTGTGCCTCGTAGTCGTCGGCCCAGTGCTCCTCGCTGCAGTACACGGGAATCCCGCAGTCGGGGCACTCAAAATTAACATGGGACGGTGCCATGGCGCCTCCCGGCTGGTGGTAATGATGAGGACAGCTCGCATGCTGTCGTATGAAGGCCGCGCGCCGCCTGATCTCGGGGATTGGGGAGTCCGTGAAGGAGTGGAAGAGATCGTCGGGGGCCAGGACCCGCCTCGGCGGGGGATCGAACGGCGGGCTGGTCGAGCTGAAGCTGGTTTGGGCGAATGCGGACGAGAAGCGCCTCGAGACAGCTTCCTGGGTGGGAACAGCATCGAGTCGATTTGTTGCCGGCAATACGCGGGAGCTCTTCCCAAAAATCGGCCGTCGTTGCTGCTGGGACTGGGATACTGGAAGCAGGCTATTGGACACGCGGCTTTGTCTCTTGAGCGACACGGAGCATCGCGTGCATAATCTCGACAGCGCAGAGCGCGCTGCGAGTTCTGCTGGGAGAGCCATGGCAGTTGGGCAGTCACGGGAAGCTGGTTGTCTGTCCTCGGATGTGAAGCTGCGGATGGTGGGACGATGCCCAATCGAGCAGCTCCAGCCACATCGAGAGACCCACTGCCGATTGTTCCGAGGCTCTAAACTGACTGTGTTTAACTTACTGTGGTAGGTATGCTACCTTGAACAGTAGCAACCTGGAACCATTCCTAGAAATACAGCAGCTGGCTGAGAACAAAAAGTAGCCTAAAGGTTACTTAGATCACGGACGACTAGTTGGCATATGCGTTCCAATGTCAAGTCAAGCAGGTAGGTACTGAACCTGGGTGAACACTTCCACTTGTTGACGTCCTGGACGGGAAAAAAAAGGAAGCACTGTCCTTATATCGCAAAGCCCCATTTCCAGCTCAATTGTAAATGTGGCTCCAGCCTGGAGCCTCAGCTCAACGCTTGATTTTAATTTTCACGATCTGAGCTCGGCCGTTTTACTGTCGCGGCCATCGTCCACCGCAAGGCTGCAAACGCCCTTCTACCACCCCAGAGCCGCGCCGGCTTTCTGCGCACTCCGGGAACCATGGCGACCACTTCGAACATGTTCCTGTATTCCTTGACAATCCAGCCGTCGACCACCATTTCGCACGCGCTGCTGGGTCAGTTCTCGGGGACCAAGGAACAGCAAATCATCACCGCCTCAGGCTCGCGCCTGACCCTCCTCCTGCCGGACCCCAGGCAGGGCAAGGTCAAGACCATCTTGACGCACGACATATTTGGCATCATTAGGTCCATTGCCTCGTTCCGCCTCGCCGGCAGCCACAAAGGTGAGTAGCACTCTTGTAACACCCGCAACCCCCACCGTTTCTCGGACAATTAGTGATTCTCGATCCGCTCCGCAGCTTTGGCGGGATGATCTCCGTTCTAGAAACGCGTGGTGGCCTGCGGACTGCCCACAAACGCTTTCTTCTGTCTCCCGGACTTGTGCTAAGACGCGTCTGCACCTAGACTACATCATCCTCGCGACTGACTCGGGCCGCATCGCCATCATCGAGTACCTGCCCAAGACAAACAAGTTCTCGCGCATTCATCTCGAGACGTTTGGAAAGTCCGGCGTGCGCCGCGTCATACCCGGCCAATACCTGGCCGCCGATCCCAAGGGGAGAGCGTGCCTGATCGCCTCGGTCGAGAAGAACAAGCTGGTCTATGTTCTGAACCGGAATGCGCAGGCCGAGCTGACCATCTCTTCGCCGCTCGAGGCACACAAGCCTGGGGTTCTGGTATTGTCGCTGGTGGCGCTCGACGTCGGCTATTCCAATCCCGTGTTCGCCGCCCTCGAGATAGATTACTCGGAGGCAGACCAGGACCCCTCTGGGGAGGCGGCCAAGGAGGTCGAAGCACAGCTCGTCTATTACGAGCTCGATTTGGGCCTGAATCACGTCGTGCGCAAGTGGTCAGACACGGTAGACCCGACCTCTTCCATTCTCTTCCAGGTCCCCGGAGGCAGCGATGGCCCAAGCGGTGTGTTGGTATGCGGTGAGGAGAACGTCACCTACCGCCACTCGAACCAGGAGGCCTTCCGCGTCCCCATCCCCAGGCGACGTGGTGCCACCGAGGATCCGCAGCGGAAGCGCAACATCGTGGCAGGCGTTATGCACAAGCTCAAGGGCAGTGCCGGCGCTTTCTTCTTCCTGCTGCAGACCGATGACGGAGATCTCTTCAAGGTTACGCTGGACATGGTTGAAGACAGCGACGGGAATCCGACTGGCGAGGTTCGCCGTCTCAAGATCAAGTACTTCGACACGATACCAATCGCCCAAAGCCTGTGCATTCTGAAGAGCGGTTTCCTCTTTGCTGCCAGCGAGTTCGGTAACCATCACTTTTATCAGTTCGAAAAGCTTGGGGATGACGACGAGGAGCTGGAGTTCACGAGCGAGGATTTCCCAACAGATCCTTCGCGCCCCTACAACCCCGTCTACTTCCACCCTCGGCCCCTCGAGAACCTCGTGCTCGTCGAAAGCATCGCCTCCATGAGCCCACTGATCGACTGCAAGGTTGCCAATCTGACGGGCGAGGATGCGCCACAAATCTACTCCGTCTGTGGAAACAGGGGGAGGAGCACGTTCCGCATGCTCAAGTATGGTCTGGAGGTGTCGGAGATAGTCGCTTCCGAGCTTCCAGGCACGCCAGCTGCAGTCTGGACGACCAAGCTCACAAAGTACGACGAGTATGACGGTTACATCGTACTGTCCTTTACCAATGCGACCCTTGTTCTGAGCATCGGGGAGACTGTCGAGGAGGTCACCGAGAGCGGTTTCCTGACAACCGTGCCCACGCTGGCGGTCCAGCAGCTGGGCGAAGAAGGGCTGATCCAAGTCCATCCAAAGGGCATTCGGCATATCGTTCAAGGACGCGTCAACGAGTGGCCGGCCCCTCAACACCGCTCGATTGTCGCTGCCGCCACAAACGAAAACCAGGTTGTGATCGCGCTCAGCTCCGGCGAGATCGTCTACTTCGAAATGGATGCCGACGGGTCGCTTGCCGAGTACGACGAGAAGAAAGAAATGTCCGGGACGGTCACGTCCCTCAGCCTGGGCAGGGTGCCGGAAGGCTTGAGGCGGAGCTCGTTCCTGGCAGTCGGATGTGACGACTGCACGGTTCGCATCCTCAGCCTCGATCCAGAGTCGACTCTGGAGATGAAGTCGATTCAGGCCCTTACATCAGCCCCGTCCTCGCTCTCCATCATGTTTATGGAGGACTCTGCCGGCGGTATGACGCTGTACCTGCACATTGGCCTGCACTCCGGAGTCTATCTGAGAACCGTCCTGGACGAGGTCACTGGCGAGCTGACAGACACGCGGCAAAAATTCCTGGGCCCAAAGCCCACCAAGCTCTTCCAGGTTTCCGTCCGGAACCAGCCGTGTGTCCTTGCTCTCAGTTCAAGGCCGTGGCTGGGCTACACCGATCCTCTCAGTAGGCAATTCGTCATGACGCCGCTAAGCTATTCCGAACTCGAGTATGGCTGGAATTTTAGTAGTGAGCAGTGCCTGGAAGGCATGGTCGGCATCCATGCCAACTTCCTCCGGTCAGTCTTTTCCCCAATTCTCTATCTTCCGTTTCGTTTTCATGATGATAAAAGGGATACCTATGCCATGTGCGATGAGGCTTGACTACAACCAAGGTTGTATCAATTGTTCCTTCTGAGACAGCCCACATCCACTCGAACTTCGTTGGCGGCATTGTCATGTGGCACCTGCTAATATGCTGCTCAGAATCTTCACGATCGAGGGACTCGGTGAAACAATGATCCAGAAATCCATTCCCCTCACATACACTCCAAAACGGCTCGTTAAGCACCCCGAGCAGCCATACTTTTACACGATCGAGTCCGACAACAATACCCTTCCGCCAGAGTTGCGGGCGCAGCTCCTAGAACAATCAGGTGTTGTGAATGGGGAGGCTGCTGTTCTACCGCCGGAGGACTTTGGGTACCCTCGTGCGAAAGGTCGTTGGGCATCCTGCATCAGCATTGTCGACCCGCTCAGCGAAGAACCGAAGGTGCTCCAGAGGATCGACTTGGAGGGCAACGAAGCGGCTGTGAGCGCGGTCGTCGTTCCGTTCTCTAGCCAGGATGGCGAGAGCTTCCTGGTTGTCGGCACGGGAAAAGACATGGTTCTCAACCCACGCCAGTTCACCGAGGGCTACATCCATGTCTACCGTTTCCATGATGATGGGAGGGACCTCGAATTCATCCACAAGACCAAGGTCGAAGAGCCTCCCATGGCCCTGGTCCCCTTTCAAGGGCGCCTGCTTGCCGGTATAGGCAAGACGCTCCGGGTTTACGACCTTGGTCTCAGGCAGCTGCTCAGAAAAGCCCAGGGCGAAGCGGCGCCGCAACTGATTGTGTCGCTTCAGACCCATGGTAACCGCATCATTGTGGGCGACGTCCAACAGGGCGTGACTTGCGTCGTCTATAAGCCCGAGAGCAACAAGCTCCTCGCCTTTGCCGACGATACGATCAACCGGTGGGTCACGTGCACCACCATGGTCGACTACGAATCGGTGGCCGGCGGCGACAAGTTTGGCAACGTGTGGGTTCTGCGGTGCCCCGAGCGGGCGAGCCACGAGAGCGACGAGCCGGGCTCCGAGATCCAGCTCCTCCACGCCCGCAGCTACCTGCACGGGGCGCCGAACCGCCTCAGCGTGATGACGCACTTCTACACCCAAGACCTGCCGACGAGCATCGTCAAGACGAACCTGGTCGTGGGCGGGCAGGACGTGCTCGTGTGGAGCGGGATCCAGGGCACCGTCGGCGTGCTGATACCGTTTGTCAGCCGCGAGGACGTGGATTTCTTCCAGAACCTCGAGAGCCACATGCGGGCAGAGGATCCGCCGCTGGCGGGGCGCGACCATCTGATCTACCGTGGCTATTACGTCCCTGTCAAGGGGGTGATCGACGGCGACCTCTGTGAGAGGTTCACGCTGCTTCCCAACGACAAGAAGCAGATGATTGCCGGGGAACTGGACCGCTCGGTGCGGGAGATTGAGCGGAAGATTTCGGTATGTGTTTTCCTGTCTTTGTCTTTTGGTAATTGACAATGGCTAACGAGTAGTAGGATATCCGCACGAGATCTGCATTCTGAGGCTACCACAGCCGCGATGAGAATGTGGCAGGCTGGGCTGCGTCGGGGGTCTTGTATTATACGTGTAAGCAGGGCGGGCGCACAGGAAGGGGTACGGCGTTATTAATATCAGACTTTGTGAACCCACGAGGCATCGACACTGGTGAGTTGCCACTTCGCCTGTGGAGAGAGAAATGGCATGAGCCGTGGATTCTTTCCAGGTCTAGTTATTCCAATTCATTTCATTTACACGTCCATCTCTCTGCTACATTCACTGGCAACCGAATCACCCTTTCAACCAACCCAACAACAATTCCCTACCCGTCCGAGAGCCCCCCCTTCCACCACCAGCCATGCCCAGAACCCTCCCCTTTCCCTTCCCCTTTCCTGTCCTCTCCAACGGATGCTCCCGCTCCCACTCACAGTCCTCCACATAGCGCCTCACCGCCTCAGCGAAATCGTACCCGCTCTCGTCGAGGTACACGACGGCCGTGTCGTAGTCCCATTCCTTGCACGCCACCATCCACCTGCGTATCGTCACCTTCCTCTCCCGCTCGGCTTCGTCTTCGACTGGGTGCGGGGAGAGGCTTGCACTGGGGATGTGGTTGTTTTCATTGCTATCCTTGTTGTTGTTGATAATGTTGTTGTTGTTGTTGTTGTTGTTCTGGGAGATACGGGAGCAGTACGCCGTCGGGATTAGGAGGGTGTGGCGCGCTGCGAGGAGGTAGGCGGCATCCGGGGGAATCTTGTTGTGCTGGAGCAGGAGGCGGGCGGGGATGCCGTACTGGAGGGAGAGCGAGGTGAGCGTGTCTGGGGTTGGGTGTGGTGGGTGGCGAAGGTGGTGGGTTGTGTAGCCTGGCTTTTCGACGGGTTGTGGGGATGATGGGGGTGAGGTGGTGGTGGTGGTGGGGTATGGAGGAGGAGGAGGAAGAGGGGCTGTGGTGTCTGAGATTTGGGCGGCGATGGTCGAGTATGGAGGCGGGTTGCTGTCTGGTTCTGTCCCGCTTGCTCTTGGAGTCTGTTTGAGACGGCTGGGTGGTGGCGCGCGGCCCGAGGTTTGGCAATAGGGGCAGTAGTCTAGGAAGCGAGGATTCTTCTGCGGCGGCGCGTTAGTTGTGGGAGGCAGAATGCCGATACGGAAGCGTGCTTGTACACATACATGGATGCAATCACTGCATATGGTACGGCCGCAACAATCCAAGTGCCGGTCGTCGGGTAGTGGCTTCTCAGACAACGAGGATACTCGGGGGACTGCGGCAAGCAGGGATGCGCAGGTGCAACAAACGCCCTGGGACATGATTCTGGAACTTGTTATGGCAATATGCCTGTTTGGTATTGAGGATGCTATGGTAAGGTAGAAAAACATGCAAGTCTAAGATCGACGATACGGAGAATGTCGAGGTGTCGGTGATAACTTGAAGGTGGTGGCGTTGTGGTCCGGTATGGCCGGGGCGTGCTTATCGATAAGGCGCGGGATTCGATCCCTCTTTTCGGTCGTCACGCCACTCAGCAAGATTCGGGAATGAATTCAAGGTTTCATCTGCAACCCAAGAGATAACGCATTCTTGCAGAAACACAAGCCACCTCGTGTTGAGCTGCATCTTGTCTTCGGATAAGGCAGGGACCCGGTAGTGTTATGTAACATAGCGCAGGTCGCCCACAAACGCCATACATACTGATGTCCAGCGCCGGGGTCGCTTGGCGATCGACACCACAGTTGTCCCAGTGTCCCACCCCGTTGGATTTGGGACAAAGGCCTGGAAGTGATTCGAGCAGCCTGCGGGGATGGCGGGGTCCTCTCGGCGCACTGGGGTCCGTCAACGGGCTAATGGGCTGGCGTAGGGCCCTAGAAGCCGACACCGCTCATGATTTGCGACGAACCCTGGCTCGCCTGGCTTGATGGCACTGGATTCCAGACTCGTCCGTTCCAGAGGACTGGGTTCCCAATCGGCTGTTTTAGCTTTTGGCTTGCGACCGCGTGGTAAAAAGCGGGGACGATCCTGGCATGGACAGTTGACCGCCCGCTGTGATGGCGGTCTGAGGTCTCTGCGGGGGGGGCAGGGAAGGATGGAGGCGCCCACGAATCAGCAGGGCACGCCGCCGGGTGTCACCCACGTTCTCTTAGTCGAGTATCACGACTTCATCGCGGCTGTCAGAGGTTGGGTCTGCGGCCGGGCTGCGGGGCTTACCAGACAGTGGGGTAGCCTGGCTCCCCGTGCGTGGCCGGGGCCCTAGAGGTACGACGAGTGAGATATTGCAAGCGGGCCACGGACATCCATGGTCCTCCGGGGGACACCGGTGAGAGCGGTATATGAAGAAAAGGGGGGCCAGCCTCCATACGACATCTGTGCTTCCTACCCTGCCACCTCACGAGGTCCTATTGTTATCGTTCAAGTCCTTTGAGCCAAGGTGCACTGTGTCGGAACCCAGCCATGGCGGTAGGTCGCTCACTCAAAGGCAGCTTACCTATGGGGGGTTGTTGGAACTTGTTGAACTGATAATGTATCCCATCGCTTCCCTCCCTCGACAGCTCTCAAATCCTCAGGTCGTCCTTTTTGGCGACTCGCTTTTCCAGGGATGCGCCGACGTATCAAACGGCTTTTCCTTCCAGGCTGCTCTGCAGGCCCGTCAGTAGCCCTTCCTGCCGTCTTACTTGCCGAACTCGGAAACTGACACTGGCTCGATTGACTCAGAGGTTATGCGCCGGCTCGATGTCGTCAACCGGGGTTTCTCCGGATACAACACATCCAATGCCCTGAGCATCCTGCCCAAGGTGTTTGCACCGCCAGGTTCGGGCGTGCCAGAACTCGAGTACCTGGTAAGTTCTAGTTTCGCTTCGCCGGCATACCTTGGCTGTTGAGCGCAAAAAGGGTTAACCCAAGACACCAGTTCATCCTGTTCGGTGCCAACGACGCTGCCGTGCCGCTGCCCACAAATTTCCAGCATGTGCCCTTGGGCAAGTACAAGGCCAACCTGACGCGCATCGTCAACCACCCGACCATCACCGCCCACAAGCCCAAGACCTTCATCATCACACCGCCCCCGCTGGATGAGATCCGGGTCACGGTGCTCGACCGGGGCAACGGCCACCCCGCCGCGGCGAGACGGACCAAGATCAGCACTGCCTACTCGCAGGCCGCGCGCGAGGTGGCGGCCGAAAACCCGGGCGTCACGCTCATCGACCTCCACAAGGCCCTCATGGACACGGCCATCGCCAAGACGCCGGGCTTTGACCCCAAGGGGCGGCCGGCGCTCGGCGATACCGAAGGCGGCGTCCGCGGCTACCTCGAGCATCTGCTGCCAGACGGACTGCACCTCAGCCCCGAGTCGTACCGCATCTTGTACGACCTGGTGCGTCCCCACGTGGGCACCGAGTGGGCGGGCACGCGCGACGAGGAGAGGGTGGGCTACGCGCTGCCCGACTGGCGCGATGCCCCATGGCTGGAGGAGGACTCGCACCTTAGAGGGAAATCTCTGTGAGGAGGAAGACGGGAAGGGAGAAGTGAGAAGAAGGGAGAAGGCAACGGGTGGACAGGGCACCTTCCTCTTCCTGAAGAGTGGGGGACAGTGTCTTGCACCGTCCTGTTGCAACCTCTGCTGCTCAGCAAACCAGGCCTGTTTATTGTTCTCAAGTGCCAGAGCACAAACCAAAGACTCTTTAAAGGTTCAATGCCGCCAGAATTTTATATTTCGGTTCTCAGGTGCTTTACTTCATAAGAACCCACGAGGAAGCCGAGCGTGGCTGGATTATTTACCGTGTAGTTAGTGACTCGCCCACTCGACACAGTGCTGAGCGGCACGCTTAGTCAGAAATACTGGGGTAACTCGCACTCTCGAACACCAACATTTGGAATTCTGGATGCCGGAAGCTTGACCGTCCTGACAATTATGGACTCAAGGGCCTGAGCGACCAGTCTGATGACTCAACATTGAACACGGAAATTAGAACGACTCGAAACAAGCAATGGTCGACTCCGCGTTTCCTCACACGAGTAGGAAGCAACGCAAACGATAACAACCCAGCTCCCTTTGAAATCCGCATCGAAACACTGACCCCGCGACCCGACAATCGTTGGCTACGCTCCACAATTTACACACAACCTCGAACGCCGCGTTTCAGCAACCACGGTTGGCAGTTGCGAATCAAACACCAGCTGCACGCCACTTTTGGCATCTCGACCTACCGCCTGTTTAAGTTATCAACACTGGGCGCCGCCAGCTTCTGTCATCGCCGCCTTCTTCGACGACGTTGACTCGATATCCGCCTCTTGGACCATCCCTGTTCCGTTTCGTGCCTCGAAACCTTGGTACTCCCTCGACTGGCCCGCCGGACCTGCTTGTTGGTGTTGTGTCTGCATTCCTGACGCCTTGAACCGTGGGACCTTGCATTCTGCGTCCGCTCACCTTACTTTCCTCCTTCAATTGTGCTCGCCTTCACCGCACCGTGTCGTCGACACTTGCCAGCCCATTCGTTCGCAGGATTCGACGACCAAACACCCAGCCACATCAACATCGTCACTGGTGCTGATTTCGCCGCTTTCGCAATTCATAAAAATTCGCGACTCCCCTCCTCTGCGGCGACGACAAACCCACTTCCGTTCTCCGTCTCAGGCGCGGCACCGACTTCCGACAGTTGTTTTCGACCTTTGATCCTCTCCACGCTTCAAACGCGGAATTGGTCCATTCACATTGGTGAACCCGGTGAACCAGGCACGAGAAAGAGACGCCGCTAAAGTCCTGGCGGTCTCTGTGGGCGATGTGGGGGGCGGCGGACCTCGAGAATTGATATCGTCGAGGATCGAGGTCAGAGACAACGCGAGCGGCCCCTCCAGCCTGCGGGCTTGATACCCGTTGAGCCTGCTCCATCACGACGAGCCCAGCCCCAACCAACCGTCCACAACACTTTCGCGCCTGCTTGGTGGCTTGGCTTGGATTTGACCCAGCAATCCATCATTCACGGCTCGGGCATGGATCCGGTCTTCGTCGTCACCCGCGAGGAACTGCACGATGTTCAGATGGAGTTGAAGCGCATCCACCATGTCCAGCACAGTCATGGAGAACGGCTTCGGTCGCTGGAGAAACGGCAAGCCGACGATGCCGCTCTTAAGTCCGTCTGGAACTCGCCCTTCCCGAGCGTGCTCGGGGGCACCCCTCAGCACGGTAAGCATACGGCCCGCCCCACGCTGCCACATTCCTTTACAACGAGCTGATGTTTTTCGCAGGACCGGTGCATATGCCATCGACTGAGTTGATTGACGATCTCGACGAGGAGGGCCACAACTTGCTCGGCTCGCTGCAGCTCGAAGCCGAGGATGAGCCGATACGGAGGGGGGCGGCTTCTCGGGCGAACAGCGTTCGATTCGACGAAAGCGCTCTGCATGGTGCCAACTTCAGCAATCATGGCGGACGCCCCTCTGGCGACTTCGGTCCCATCCGCCCGGGGAGCAGCCTGGGGGGCCATCATATGATGGAGCGGTCGTATTCCCACAAGTCAGACGGCAGACACAGTTCAGCAGGACATTCGGTCCACTCGATGCACTCGGGGATATCAGGGCGGACCAGCAGCCTCGGACTGGATACCACCTTTGTCCTCGGAGGACATGAAGACGACTCCCCTCTCGACATGCCGGAGCCGCCGCCCGTCTTGTACATCCTGGGGTCACCTCCATCCATCATTCGCTGCTGGCTGACGAGCCACTTCACATCAGCCGGGCTCTTGTATGCCGTGGTGTGCACGGGGTCTCAGAAGTCGACGGTGGAATACTCGCTTCTCAGGGAGCTTGACCTGGTCAACGACATTCACCGGGACGTGGACGGAGCCCACAGGATCACGCTTCCTGTCTTCTTGGCCGAGGCCCGGGTCACGCAGTCTAACTCTCGGTCTGCAAGCCCCGCGCCTCACCTTCCCAGCATAACGGCGTCATTCGAGGTGACAGGCATGGATCAGCAGGAGTCTCCCGAGACAAGGAAGGCCATCCGGGTCTTCATCGGCAGCCACACGCTCCGAATGCACGGTGCCGACATCCTCCTCTCACGGAATTTGATGACTCTGTATGGGAGCGATCGAGACAAGCTCTCCATTCCTTTCGTACGGCCCGAGGATGATGCTGTGTTCAAGCACATCACGACGGCGAATCATGTGCCGAGCAAGCCCAGGCTGAACGCTGCTGCGCCCGAGTTTGTTGCAGGAGACAAGTCGGCGAATGGGTCCGTCCAGGATGCCAAGGAAAGTAGCATCTCTGGCTCCAAGTCCGCAGAGAACGGGTCGGAGGGCATGCTGTCGCCTATGGCATCGTCGAGTCAGCCGGTCAAGGCAGCGACCGCTGGTTCGATATCGGAAAGCGGGGGCGAGGGCGAGAAGAATCCAGTGGAGCCAAAGGTGGCTCAGCCGTTTGGGAAAGAGACATCTGGATCAGTGGAAACCAACCGGCGGGAACCCAGCGCACTCATCCGAACGTCGTGGCGTCAAACCGCGGCGGCGTTGGGCGACAACAGCACGCCGCTCAGCGGATATCAGCCCGCGGCGCGGTCTCGCAGTATGAAGGTCCTCAGGCCGAACAAGCCCAACGGCTCGACAGCAAAGACGGGATCAGCGTTCGAGGCGGCGCCGGCTCCGCGGTCCAGCACAGAACAGAAGCGCAAGGAAAGCGGCCAGGCGACAGCGGCCAGCTGGGGCAACACCAAGCGTAGTGTGAGCGTTTCCGCGCTGAACGGCCTCGGAGAGGGGAGGCAGACTGCGAACGGCCAGGAAACGGTCGCCAAGGTGCCAGGGGCCGCGCGGTCGGGGAATAACCCGCTCGGAAGTGCATCTGCGTTCTCCTGGATTGCTCCAACTAAGCCAAAGGCGTCGGGGCTAGATTAGGGGAAACCGCATGGTTTATTACGAAGGCCTGGAGGGGCAATACGATGGGGAGAATCGTCGAGCGGCAGCTAAACGGGCTGGGCTGGGCGGTCAGGTTTCTGAGACGCACTGCGATGGGGATGTATTCAGAAAACATGTTCAAAAAACACAATCAAACCGAAGAATTGCTCAAGTCGCCTGAGACCCATGGCCTTTCTCTATCCCACAGACGCCGCCTGGCTCCTAATCACTTCAACCTCCACTAACTCACACCTACCTCCCCCACCCCCGCATGTGAAATCCCTAAATCTTACTCCCCAGCAAGCCCTGCAGCGCAGCCCGCGTGTCGGCCACGGCCTCCTTTACGACGCGCACCACGTCGCGGAACTCGGGCGCGGCGGCGTCGCCCATGCACTCGTACAGCCAGCTCTCGCTCGTCGTGACGACGGCGCCCGCCTGCCGCAGCCGGTCGAGCGCGATGGATACTTCGTGCCGGTTGGCGCTGCTGACGCCGTCGGCGAGGATGTTGACGCGGTGGCCGGCGACGAGAAGGTCGAGGGCTGTTTGCGTTATGCAGATGTCTGGATGCTTGGGTTTACACCGGGATGTCAGAGGGATGGTGGATGGATGGTGGTGGTGTGTGGGGTTTTATGTGGATTTTTGGAAGGGACGAAGGGAAGGCAAGAACCCCAGGGGGTGAGGCCGAGGAGTAGCATGTGTTGAAAAAAGGTAAAGGTGCTTTTTTTGTGAGAGAGAGCAAGGTTGGTGGGGAGGGCGTAAGGAAGGAGAGAGTGCGGGAACGTACGGGACTCGATGCCCACGATGGCAACTTCGCTGGGCGAGCAGAAGTGCAGATGGGAGGATACTGGTGGGATCCACATGCTGAAGCGGGTCTTGTCGACGTCGGCCTTGACGAGGGGGCCGGCTGCCGCGAGGAGCGGCTGGAGTTCGGCGACGGTGTCGCCGAGGCGGGAGCGGTTCTGAGTGGTGACGAACACTGGGAGGGACAGGGACTGCGCGGCCAGGAGGAGTTTGCGGGTTGTGAGGATTCTGTTGACCGAGCCCGTCAGTCATGATTGACCATGTGGGAACGAGGGGGAGGAGGAGTGTGAAGGAAGGCGAGGGGTGAGGGGGTCTTACACTTTGTCGAACTCGTGGATGGTGGGCCGGAACTTCTCTTGGATGTCACAGACGCTGGAGAAGAGGGTTCAGTATGGCTCGCCGTCATCAGTATTGTTGACTCGGAAGGGAGGCTCACAAAACTGCCGGGTTCTCTGTGTCGATGTGTTAGTGACTGGACGATCAAAGGCGTGTGGACAAGGGGAACATACTGAACCGCCGCTCAGGGGAAGGGGCGGCCATGGTGGGCAAAGGGGTTGATTCGGGCTGAAAGCGTAGAACACACGTTGGGCTAGATGTTGATTCCAGGACCGACGTCTGAAGTCAAGTCTTTGTCCGAGGTCCGGGGACGGTGGACTTGAAGCGGCATATGGAGTGTGTGGGTTCTCTAGGGGCGGGGCAGCGGATCGGAGGGTGAATCTGTGGTAATATGCACCCGGGGTATAAGCCGATCGTACCCCGCTCTCCACGGTGGCAAGCCGAGCTCCCAGGGGTGCGGCACACATTGGGCTATCACCAGCTAAGTGACCCTCAGAAATAGGGGGTCCAGGAACGGTTGCCTTGACAACCTATAATTTATCTACCTTACTATACCTACTAACCTTGGCCCTCGCCAACCAGGACAGGTCGTTGCTCGCCGTAGCAAGCCGGATGCGGTACAGCTCGTCCAGGAAGGCCGGCACAAAGGTGCCCGGCCCCCTGACCTCGGGCCGGGCGGCGGCGAGCTCGGCGGCGATCTCAAAGTGCAGGATGGCTGCGGTGACGGCCGCGAGCCTGTCGTACTGGCGCGACGCCACGGCAGCCGAGATGGCCGTCCCGAGCGTGCAGCCCGTCCCCGTCACCAGGCCCAGATACTCGTGTCCGTTGTCGATGGCGAAAGTCCTGTCGCCGTCGCTGACAAAGTCCGTCTTGCCCGTCATGACCACCACGCACTTCTCGCGCGCCGCCAACTCCCGCACGAGCTTAGCCTTCTGCGAGGCGTCGAGCGTGGTGGAGCTGTCCACCCCCCGCTGCTGCTCGGTGCTGCCGCCGAAAATCGTCTTGATCTCCCCTTCGTTCCCCTTGATGACGTCGAGATAGCCACTGGACATGATGGTCTGGACGGCTGCGCGCCGAAGAGAAGTGGCGCCGGCTCTGGGGATGGTCAGTATCTGAAGGTCGTGACTCGTGGGAACAGAGCGGTCCATACCCTACTGGATCGTAAACGACCGGCCGACCCGCCAGGTTGTAGGCCCTGAGCGCTTTCAGATAGTTTGCCAGTCCTGCCGGGTCTACCGAGCCCATGTTGATGACCAGAGCGCCGCCGAGTTTGCACAGATCGGAAGCCTCTTCGCCGTATCCGGCCATGATGGGAGATGCGCCGACGGCCAGGGCGACGTTTGCGGCAAAGTTTTGTACTACCTGGTTGCTGTTAGTAAAGAAACATTCATCAGGGACCTGGGTCGAGGAAGCTTACAAGATTTGTCATGTTGTGGGAGAGGGGCGTGTTCTCATGAACATTCCGGAGGACCATCGGTGCCATGGTAATCAAGTCTTGCACGCTGGCTGCATCCAACCTCTCCTTCCCGAGGTCGGCCTCAAAGGCCGGCGTATCCTTGACCAGGCGGTGCAGGTCCCTAGCGGCGCTCTTTGGATCCTGGGCGGCCATGATAGCGCTGACTATTGCGACGCCGTCCAACCTCTTCTTCTGGGCCGCGCATTGAAAAACGATACGCTGCACATTGGACTCGTTGATGTTGCCAATGCAAACAGTCCGCGTGTCATAGCCCGCCTCTGCGATCGCCTCGAGAATCGCACGGACTCCTGCTGTGCCGATGATATCTTTGGTGTTTGTCTTCCTAAGCGCTACGTCAGCGGGCAGACGAGCTACTTGGGGTGAACCAAAGAAAGCGCCTCACGTTTGCGTGGCATAGACGGTGCCGATGCCCAGGTAGTCGGCGCCGCCCTCACAGGCCTTGAGGGCCTCGTCGGCAGTGCTGACGGTGACGCCGATGATGGCATCCGGGCCCAGAAGCTTCCTGGCCGCCGACAAATCTGTTTCGCGGAGGAACGGTATAACGTTAGCATGGTTGGTTCAGGGGCTGACGCAAAGAGGCTCACTCAACCCATGTCGTCTTGGCCGATGTGGACGCCCTCACAGCCCACGGCCAGGGCCACATCGACGCGGTCGTTGATGATCAGCGGCACATTGTGTTTCTTGGTGATTTCGTGGAGTTCCCGTGCGATGGTGACCAGATGACCCGTGTCGCCCGTCTTCTCACGGAGCTGGACCACGCTGACTCCGCCCTCGAGCGACTGCTCGACCACGTCCTGGAGCTGCCGGTCGCCGAGGATGGCCGGCGTCGAGTCGGTGACCAGGTACAGCGAGTAGTCAACGTCGGGCTTCCCCATTGTTAGATATGCCGAAAATTACTCGTCTGTGGAGATTGACAAAAATCAGACCAAGACTAGGTCAATCCATCCATCTGAGAACCTTGGGTGCTACCGTGACGAATTGGGTAGCTACGCATCTGGAAGCGGGCCGGAACCGGACCGGTGGGAAATGTGGGGGACCGCTGCGGGATGGGATGGATCCGGAGGTATCAGCAGCGTTTGCTAGCCCGACGTCATCGCAGCTCCCTCCCCCCTCCTTCACATGTCAGGATCATTAGATGCTGTTGGGCATTGGCACCCTTTGGAAAAACTTGGGAGTATGACCTTGTCCGAGGACTACGCTCGGCCTTGCTCAGTCGCTTGAAGGCGCCTTTCATTCAGAGTTCGAGATTCCAGTATCTGAATTGCCAGCTCTATCACATCAGATAGTTCAACATCTCCTTGTCAATGTCCCGCGGTTCCTGTCATTTTTCCCAACCTACATGATGAGTTCCTGTCCTTGAGATCCCTCCTCTATCTTCTCTTCCCGAGATGAAACCTCCCAGGACGACCCAACCCAGCCCATCAGATCGAGAGCTGGGCCGTGGAGGCCTTGTCAAGTGCCTCCTTGTACCTGGCCAGCCTCGCAGCCACCTCGCCGTTGCAATAGTCCTCTACAATCTTGGGGGAGTTGCCGATGAACAGCTTGGGGTCAACCAGGCTGTCAATGTCGTTCCAGACAGGCTGCCAAAAGAACGAGTCAGTCATTACTGTACGTTTGATCGACTAGTTGTGGGGAATCACCTTGAAGAACTCATTCTTCTTGATGCGTTCCAGGAGGTCGTTCCGGCCACCCTGCTGCTTCACGACGTCGCTTGCTTGGTGGGACTGCAACAGTCAGCATTCAGCTCAGTCCCGAGTGGAATGGAATGCTTCTATCATACCAGCACGCGGATCTCCTCGTGAGCGTCTTGGCGAGACACGCCGTGGGCGGCCAGCTTCATCAGAATTGACTCGGTTGCCACTGGTAGAACATGTCCGTCAGCATCAAACCGCTGACATGGAGTAGTGCGGTAACATACTGAACGGGAGCTCCTGGTCGATGCGAGACCGGATCACGTTGGGGTAGATGACGAGTCCGTTGGTCACATTGTCGAGTGCCAGAAGGATCGAGTCGGCCAACAGGAACTATCGCAAATCAGTAGGTATACCAATTACAGAAAATGGAGCAGGAATCCTAACCATCTCTGGGATGTCCATCCGGCGAATAGCACCTGTAGCGGTCAGCACCAGAACAACAATGGCCATAAGCCAGTAAGCAAATAGGAAAAGGGGCAAGGGTTAGGGTTGGAAACAGGGGCAACGCACTGTCGTCAAGCCTAAAGCATCCGGTCAGCACAGTGATATAGCGCCACGATAGCCATCCATGAAGCACTCACGTCCTCTCAAACCACTGCGTCTCGAACGTGGCGGTAAAGTTGGCCGGCAGACGGGCGAGCTTGCGGCCAAGGGCTGTGATGCGTTCAGACCGCATGGGGTTCCGCTAGTTGTTGTTAGCGTCGCCCTTCCACTGGGATGCTATCCAGGAGTCTTACCTTATAGGCCATGGCTGAGCTTCCCTGCGGAGCAGTCAGTAAAGACTCGGTCATTCCTCGTCAAGTGGCCCGAGAGTAGTCTCACAATCTGGCTCTTCTCAAAGGGCTCCTCCATCTCCTTCAGGTTGGCCAGGTGCCGGATATCAGCGCAGATGCGCTCGGCGGTCGCACCGAGGGCGCAGACGGCGTTGGCCACCCGGAGGTCGACCTTCCTCGTGTAAGTCTGGGTGGAGATGGCGTAGGTCGAAGGGAAGCCGGCCTTCTGGCAGAGGATCTGGGGAAATGTAAGCAATCAAATGGGCAAAGGATGACGCGGCAATGGCAATGGCTGCTTCTCACCTCATTGAGCTGCACGATCTTGTCGGCGTCTCCATTGAAGAGCTCGAGGAAGGTCGCTTGAGAGCCGGTGGTACCCTGGGCGCCTCGGAACTGGAGCCTCTCGCGCACAGTCTCAATGTCCTCCAGGTCCATCATGAGCTCCTGAATCCACTGCGCCGCACGCTTGCCTGTGACAGGTCAACATGCGAGCGCAGGGCACTTTGAAGGGGGGGGGGGGGGGGATAAATTCGTACCGACAGTGATGAGTTGGGCCTTTAGTAGGCGTTAGCATACGTAGAAGAAGTCAGAATAAAGGTGGCTGCGTACTGGCTGGTAGTGAGTGAAGCCCAGAGTGGGCATTTCGTTGTACTTGAGGGCGAACTCCTGGAGGTTCTTGATGACCTTGGCGAGCTTGGGGAGGATGAGGTCCAGAGCCCGTTGTTGGAAGATCAAGTCGGCATTGTCGGTGACTGCGTGATGAGTCAGTCATCGCATACGGCGAAGACTGAGTATTTCCCAGTGATAGAGCGGCGCAGCACTCACCGTAACAGCTAGTAGCCTGTGAGAAGTTAGGAGCAGTTCATGAGTATTCAATAAGGGTGGGTGAGTGCGTTGCGGTGGACCTGACGGCTGATGTCCATAACCGGAAAATTCACTTACACCAAGGTGGATATGACCAGCGGCAGCGGGAGCGTCCTGAGTGTCGTCAAGTCAGCCACTGCTGCCCAAACCATCACAGCAGAGCCCCCCATCTGCACTGGGCGAGATTTAGAATCCGGGATGAATCCATCCTCATACCTCGCCGTAGGCATGAACGTGCGCCATGACATCGTGCTGTGAGCAGGGGTCAGTGGGAAATACTTTGTTAATTCCAAGGGAAATAATCAGAGCATACGCGGAACCTGGCTTCGTAGTCCCGGGCAACAGAAAACGCCTTGTCCGAGACAACCACGTTGGCACGCATCTGGTCGAGGGCGTCGTCCGGGATGGGGAGGCCCAGCTCCTTCTCGGCCTCGGCGAGCCAGACCCAGAGCTGGCGCCAGGTGCTGGCGCGCTCGCGGGCCGAGAAGATGGTCATCATCTCCTGCGAGGCATACCTCGTGCTGAGGGGAGTCTACGTCACGGTCAGCGATCGGTAATGTTTCAGCGGCCGCTGGGTAATGTGTTTTCCGAGCGATTTGCCCGATTCCCCGCCCAAGACAACAGCACATTCTTGACCTAAAGACAAAAGGGAAGCTGATCTTGCCTGGTACTTGTCGTAGCTGGACATTTTGCTAGAGCTGCTCCTACAAATTCCAGCTTGTCGGTGTCTTGGTGCTTGAAGCCTCGGCGATGAGTGAATGTGGAGGAGGGATCTTCCATGATGGCAAGGGAATTTTTCCCATGCTACCTACCTATGCGGGGCATTTTTAGCGGTCTTGCAGACGATAAGTCACCCCACTTTGCTGGCTGTATGCGCAAAGAACTGCCAAGCAGGGCCATATTTTGAAGCTTTACGAGTCTCGTGGACTCAACGTTTGGAAATAAGGAATGGGATGGGGTTCGATTTTACAAACTTCAAACCGCTCAGAGCCAAAGTACACTTGATGCGCAACGAAGAACGGGTAGACCGCCTTGCTCTGAATTCCATTGACATGGTTTCTTGCCCCGTTGCCTGAGGCCATTGCCGGCGCCAAACCTTGGCCGTTCCGACTCGACCCTTCCAGGTTAGGTACTTTCCTCAAGTGCTTGCCAAAAATGGAAGCCATCGACTGACGTTCAACATTTCGACGTTGAACTTCCACCGCAAATCCGATGAGTTCGTGACGGGACTGCGTTGTCATCTCGCCACCATTCATCAGGGCCGTCGTTGCTGCCTTCGGTACCGATACCGCCTTGGCAAACATGAACGACGCCTACAACGCCCAGACCTTCCGTAGCGCTCAATCCCTTGTTTTTCTGGTTCCCCCCTATGCCATATACCCAGGCTCGGCCGTCATGCTGTAATTATTCAAGACAGCAGCCCAGTCGACCGTTTCGCCCACCAGAAACGCATCCCACTCGGGCGGACCGCCCGCCACGTCCTGCCACAGACCAGCACCCAGGTCTTGCATCAGGTCTTGGGTCGCGTCGGCCACCGTCATGGGCGCAGGGTTGCAGACCCGGGCGACCTGGGAAGTGGCATAGTCATTGTCGAACCCGTTGAGCTGTTTGGGCATGGTGCTCTCAGTAAGCTGGCGCCGAACCGACCCGACCCTTCCTCCTCCAGAGACATGGACGGGAGCGACTTACATTGAAGCTGTCTCGGACGTTGCGGAGCTTGCGCGTGAGCTTTAGATAGGGATCGTCAAGCTCGTCTTCCTGCCAGCCTGCTGGCACCTCGCTGGGAGATGTCTCGCCTCCTTGCTTGCTGCTCTTCGGCTTCCTCTTCCGTCGCTCTACCGTGTGCTCCATGCGATGGATCAACTGCGTCATAAAGTCTAGACGACGACGCGCATGAGAGAGATCAGCTTAAAAAAACCCTTATGGATGGACTTCGATCGCTAGACGGACGGCTGCCTACCATTGAAGGGCAACTCCTTTGCCACCGCTGCCAGGTCCCACCCGGGGACTTGCAACGTCACCAACCTCAGCATCGTCAGTAGCACATACGTCAAGTCCATCGACGACACGCAGGCGAAGCGGGGGTAGTCGCTAACCTCCCCGCGGAACCGATTGTTCAGGTAGGAGGCCACGAGGCGCGCACACTCCCACAAGAGCTCGAGCCGACTCGGGTCCGCCTCGTCAACCGCCGCCGGCGAGGCGGTGAGAACTGTCATTGGGTCTCGTCCAAAAGACGACGGCCTCCCGAAGCGCCAGTGGCACTGGGAGAGCTCCTCCAGGCTGTTCTCACAGACGAGGATCTCGGCGACGCGGAGGTGGCCTGCTAACGAAGCTGTCGTCAAGTGTTAGCTATTTACCTAGCTTGAGCCCAGAGCTTTGGGTTGTGGACGGAAGGACACATACGGTCGGCCCTGATATGCGGCGGAAGGGCGGCGGCGAACGCTTGAATACGTTCCCTTAGGTTCTGGACGAGGGCCCTTGGTGATGACTGGTTGTCGTCGGGGACGGCCTTTCGCTTGGCGAATGCCTGCGAGATGCTCTGCGACAGCTGCTGCGTGCGCACGAGGTGAACGACCAGCTCGTCGGTCGGGCACTCCATCTGGCTGTGAAGGGCCCTGCAGCACGTCGCCAAGTACGAAGTGTTCATGTTGTTCATGAGGGCGTCCGGCCGCTTGTTTGTTGTGAACGTTCTGCAAACCCACCACGTAAGGATATGTCCGCTCAACGGGAGGGCCAGCACTCACATGGTTACGACATAATACGTCCCGGTAAACGCACGCATCAACTCCAGCGACTCGGAGCTGTACCCTCCATCCTCCGGAAAGGATTTAATCTCGGCGGACCCCAGGCTGAGGGTGATGGACCGGGCCAGAAAAAGGAGGTTGACCATCTGGAAGTTGTCGAGGTTATAATGGTACCTGACCGCAACCCCCAAACCCAATCCCAACGGTCAGCACAATCTCCAGTCCAAACCCCGGGACTCCCGGAGCCTAGAGTAAGGTTACGAACCAAGCAATCAACAGCTGCAATCCATGCAGCAGATCGATATTCTTCTCGGGCCTCACCAGCGCCGCCTCGGAGACCTCCTTCAGCAGCTCGTTCCCCAGCGCGACCTGCCGCGCGCCCTCGTATACGCAGGCCTCCATCATGATGGCCTTCCACAGGAAGGGCCGCTGTTCCCGCATCTGAGCCGACGACAGGTCCGGCGGCACGACGACGAAGGGGAACAAATGAGCCATGCTCTTTCGGTATAAGCGGAGGAACGCCCCGGCCTCGTCCCCCCGAGGCCATGGGCAGTTTGGAACTGGAACTGGAACTGGATGTGGATTTTGAGAGGGGCGCGAGACTGGCTGCTGGTAGGGGGGTGGGCTCATCGAGCCGGAGGCTGTTGGTTGCATCGAACTGTCCACTGTGGGGGATGATGAAACCGGAGGCGAGGCGTTTTGGCCCGCCGCCGGCGCAGCATTGTCGCTGGTCGTGGTGGGTTGGTGCTGGTGGTGCTCTGACCGAGTCTCGAAGATGGATCGGCCCGGGAAGAGGTGTCCGAACGGGTCCCGGCTGCACCTGCGTGTCGCCGCATGAGTCCCTGACAAGTTCCCCGGCAGCGGTGGCGGCGGCAGCAGGTCCTCGAGGTCTGCGGCGGTGGCGCCTCCGGAAGGCGAAACATGATGATGGTGATCTGAGGTCGGTGGGCTCGGCTCCGACTGGCCCGGTCGCTGGACCGACTCGATGCGAGCTGTCAGGTCCTCTAGACGTCGCTCGAGCTCTGACACCCGGGTGGGCTTGGGCTCCTTGCGCTTGCGGGCGGGTGCGGGGGTCTGCGAGGAGCATGGCTTCTGCAGCCGGTGGCATCTTTGGGACCGTGTTAGCGCTCTTTCCTCATGACAGGAACCGGGGCAAGGGAGTAGGAAGCCGGGTTTGGTAGGTTTGAACCAAACGGACACGGTCATCCAACGGAGCCCCAGGCCGACGGGAGGCATCCCGCGTTTGACCTGCCCCTGAATCGAGGATGTGCCACAGCCAGTGCAAAAGTGTACAGATACTTCAACCGCTCAGGGGGAGGGGACAGGGCCATTGGACCGATAGAGACCATTGGATCTGAGGATGCACATACCTCTCACATTTATCCTGCCCTGTAGGCCCAGCTATGCACCGGCTCTTCGCCTTTGCACAAGTGCCACAAGCCCTCGGCCCCTTGGGGACCTTGCCAGCGGGAGGAGCCGCCATAACCGTCTCTATCGGTACCGGTAGTGGCCACAACTCCGCCCACACTAGGTACCGTAGGCTTCCCACACCAGACGGTGACGGATCGGTCAAGTTACCTGAACCGGTCAAGCCAAAGAACGAACCGGAGCGGAGGCGGACGAATCGAGACGGAGTCCCTTCGTCGTCTCGGTAGTCGCGGTGGAGACGACACACCCCAAGGTACTATGTAATGAGTGCGCTGCTTCAGAGATCGTAAACGGCGAAAGAAACACAAAAGTAAAAAGACAGTCGCCCACTTGAATCTATGTCGCCCGCATACCACCAAGTAGGTTGGTAAGGGAAGCTTGGACGGAAGGTGTAATTAGTAAATCTGACCCGGACTTCAGTTGCTTCTATCCGTAGACCGACACTGCAACGATGGAGGACAAGAAGAAGCTGAACAGCCACAGCCCCTTCATTAAACGGGTGGACCAACACAAAAAGTCGTGGTTGTCGTCGTCGTTATGCTGCTGCTGACGAAATCACCCATTGCCTCTTCATACCGTTCTGCTTATAAAATTTCAGCCCCTGTTGGCGGAAAGTACTGCATAGAAGCGGCACAGAATGCACCCCCCCGGGGACGCGTCGACTTACACGCGGTTTCTGCAAGATGCATGCCTGAATTAGATGAGGCGGAGAGTCTCTCAACTCCAGCGCCTGCTCCGTCGGAGCGATTGATTTTCTCCGGCTCCGTTCCTGTGGGGTAGGCTGTAAGATAAAGAGATGTGATTGGATAGGGAAGAGTCAAGTATGTACTAAGTACGGAGTATGGTTGGGGCTCTTGTCATTGATGCGAAGGACCCTGGGACCCCTTCTTCGTTCATCAGCATTCATCAGGAGAACAACTTCGGAGAGCTCAGAACATGGGATCCAACACGGCACTCCGCTTCTCAAGAAACAAGACTGTGGTACGGCAACACGACCTCAACTCAAGAGGTAAGCCAATAATGATATTCTTATGCTCCTTTGTTCAAAGAGTTGTATTTCCAAGAAGCACACTTCTTCACACTTTTGAGCGCTGCATCCTCGCAAGGGGCCAGAGCTTGACACAGCAAGTATCCAAGTCTGGAACCACCAACGTTTCAATACACACAATATGCCGATTATTTCGCTGCTCGTGTCCGTTCCAAGGAACATGTTTTGACGTCTTCTGCTCTTTCAGGCACATATCGAGATAGAGAGAGGTAGACAGACAAAGCAGACGGGTCAGGTGAGCTCCCCTCGGGTTTTAACAGAGCAGCAACGGCAGACCCGGACGGACAGGACCGAGCGGGCAAGAGAATCGAAAAGGAGGATGGAGCGGTCCATGACCAAGCCGCAGCAGGGAAACACAGACGGGAAAAGGGTCTGGTTTTAGGCAGCAACGCTAGCACTCTGCTGCAAGCCCTGCATCTCCCTCTCCAGAAGTCTCTCCGTCAAGCCGCCCGTCAGCGGGGCCGAAGAGGAGGCATTCCGCTGCTGCTGCTGCTGCTGCCCGGCCTCGGCGGCCTGAAGCAGCATGCGCGCCGCCTCGGCAATGCCGAGCTGCTCGTCGGTCCAGAGCGGCTCCTCGGGCGCGGCGTCCGGCGCACCGACGCCAATGAAGCCGCCCTCGGCGGCCCACTCGCTCGTGCGCTTGATGCCCAGCTCGGCCCAGATGCTCTCGATCGCGTTGACCAACTCGTCCCGGTATTCCTTGGTGTGGCCCGGCGTGGGCGTGATGCGCAGGCGTTCCTGGCCCACGGGGACCGTCGGGTAGTTGATGCTCTGCACGTAGATGCCGTAGTCCTGGAGAAGCTTGTCGCTGGCCTGCTTAGCGAGCTCGGCGTTGCCGACAAGGATGGGAATGATGTGGCTCGGGTTGGGGATCACGGGGATGTCGCGCCCCTGGAGTGCTTCCTTGACCGCTCGCGTGTGCAGCTGCTGCAGCCGGCGGTCGCCCTGGTATTCCATCTGGTACTCGATGGCGGTGCGGGCGCCAGCCATCACGGCAGGGGGCAGGGACGTGGTGAAGATGAAGCCTGGCGCGAGAGAGCGCACCGTGTCGACGAGCTTGGCGCTGCCGGCGATGTAGCCGCCCACGCAGCCATACGCCTTGCCCAGTGTTCCGGTGATGATGTCAATGCGGTCCATGATGGTGCCGCGGGGCCGCCCGGCAACATGCGCCTCGTAGTCGAGGTGCTCTGCCACGCCCGCGCCATGCGGGCCGTACATGCCGACGGCGTGAACCTCGTCGAGGAATGTAATGGCTCCGTACTTGTCGGCGAGATCGCAAATCTCCTCGATGGGGCCAATCGAGCCGCACATGCTGTAGACCGACTCGAAGGCGATGATCTTGGGCACATGAAGCGGCAGGGCCGCCAGCTTCTCCTCCAGATCCTGCACATCGTTGTGCTTGAAAATGACCTTCTTCGCGCCCGAGTGACGGATACCCTGGATCATGGATGCATGGTTCAGGCTGTCCGACAGAATGACGCAGTCAGGCATCTTGCTGCCGAGGGTGGCCAGAGTGGCGTCGTTGGCCACGTAGCACGAGCTGAAGACCAACGCGGCCTCCTTCGCATGAAGCTTGGCAACTGTCTGCTCCAGCTCCACCGCATGCTTGTTGTGGCCCGAGATGTTGCGCGTGCCGCCAGCGCCGGCGCCGTATTCGTCAAGCGTCTCATGCATCGCCTTGAGAACACGCGGGTTCCGGCCCATGCCCAGGTAGTCGTTCGCGCACCAGACCGTGACCTTCTCTTCCTTTCTGGCCATGTGAGCGCGGGGAAACTCCTGGGCCAGGCGGTTGATGTTGTTGAAGTAGCGGTACGACTTGTCCTTGTGTTTCTTCTCCAGCTCGCGGTTGTAGAAGCCTTCATAATCGAACTTGGCCGCGTGAGAGTCCGAAGCGCTGGGGCGTGTGGTAGTCGCGACATTCTGCTTGGTCGGAAGGCGGGGAGGCAGCTGGACTGCAGGCGGAGACATTTTCAGCAAGATACTCTTCAGGCTGTCTGGGGGTTTTTCCCGCGCCGAGTCAGTGCGCGAGACAGGACTACCGCAACCTACCCTTCTCGTGGCCGCCGAAAACCGGGGTCTCGACGGCCTGGGCCTCCTGGGAGCGGCTGGTGTGCAGCTTCGCCTTGCCGGTGTTGACGTGGCCGGCGAGAGTCGACATGCTGGCCTTGGCAGCGACGGAGCCGAAACCGGTGGCCTGTCCAATGCGCGCCGACTGGATAGCCATGGCCTTTCCCATGACGGGGCAGCGGCGAGCGAGGACCTGCAGCTTGGACATGGCGCCTCCGCAGGGCGACACGGCGGTCGGGGTGGCCGTCGACATGGCGCGGAGCCCTGCGGCGGTGGCGTTTTTCATGAAGGGGCACATGGCCTTGGACTGGCGCAAGACAGAGTCCATCTTCGCGGTCTTGAGAGGTTGGATATGAACCCGATGGCGCTTCTCAGGGTTTCTCGGAAGGTTTCTCAACAACAAACGTTAACGGTGGGGGCGGGGAGGAACCAATTCAGTTTTCTGCGACAGGGGCAAAAAAGAGGATGCCGTGCCTGGATCCTGGAGAGGCGGAGATCGAAAGCGAGAAGGACAAAGAGCCCGGACAGCGCGCGCAGGCAAGGCGACGCACTGGGACGTAGGGTAGTAGGTGCAGCAGGATGGGGGAGAAAAGTCAATTGCAGGATTTGGAGAGCAAGAGGAAGAGAAGAGAAATCGGCCTGAGGTTGACAAAGCCAATTCTTCCGCGGCCGTCTTTCTGCAACGGGGCCACCCTGTGGAAACCTCCGTGTCTGGACTCGGAGTCTCGGCATTTGGCCGCTTCATCAATCGGCTCGTGGCCATTTTCACTTTTGGCCAATTCCACGTTTTCCTATTGGCTGTGTGGCTCGATGGTGGCCCACCAAATTGACGCTAGCTCAAGTCACCGTGACATCCTGCGCTGCAATTCTTGGCTCGACCCCGCAGTATCGGAGACCTTTAGGGTGTCGGTTGCAACTCAGCCTGTCAGCCAACTGACACATGACCACCAAAAGCGAATGCATGGATTCGAACAGCCATCGACTCGCACTCGGACACATACAGTCAGACTGGGCATTCTGCATACGAATGCGCGGAGAGCTTGTTATCCCTCTTGATCACCGCTGCCGTGGTAGCCTAATATCTCCGACTAGGCAGAAAACTTCAGATCAAGCTGAATCTTCCACCTGTGTCCTTGTAGCAAACAATACGTCCAACAAACTGAATCCCAGAAGACCCGGCCAGAGTGACGACGATGATGACAGCCTCTCGCCCTTCCTCTCGTTTGAGTATACCCCTTCCCCGTAGGTCCTGCCTCTCGCATTGCCTTCCTGCCTTGCCATGCCTTGCCCTACCTTGTCATGCCATACCATGCCAGCCCCATGCCTCCGTCCCATCGTCATCATGAGCCCGCCCAAACGCCGCCGTGCAAAGCCCAGGGAAGCAATCGATGGGTATCTCAAAAGAAAAAAAAATCGCTAATGAAAGATGTGAAAGCAGAAAATGCTTCCCGTTAATCAATAAGATGCGGTAAGTCGGCCGAATCGCCGGGTTTCGCCCCGCTCTGGGGGTGCTGTGGCGGAGCAGCAACATCCTCTGGTTCCGGTCCAGATTCGATGAAGCGCAGCACCGGTCTCTCCTTCACCGCCCTCGCCCCGGCCGCCGTGCTCGTCCCCTCCGCTCTCGTCTTCGGATCTGGCTGCGGGCGAATTTGCTATATCGCGATCAAAATCATGTCAGTCGCCTGCCCTGCTGGGCTTCTTCATCACTGTGACTCCGGGTAGCGCTTTGGTGCCGGTGGTGCATACGTTCAGATCGGCCTTGGCTGTCCAAACATGATGCTTGAACTCGTCCGCGGCCATGCCATTCAGTGTGGCAAGTATCTTCTCCGTCTCCGTCCTCGTTAGCGTCGCGAGTTGCTCGGGGTCCAGATACCCGGCAAGCATCGCCTCGGCGAACCTCGGGTTGCGGGAGATCTTCTTGAGGTTCTGGAGTTTGTCCAGCCGTGGAAGGTGCTCAACCTTGTTCCTGTCCAGTACTTTTTCCACCTGCTTGATCAACTCGGCGGGGTGGTGCCGCACGTGGCGGTCTAGTTTGCGGTGGACGGTGACCAGCCCCGGGTATTCTAACTCGAATCCCTTGTCGTCTGTGGCAGATGATGTGCCCGGGCTGCCCAGGATTGGGGATGTGTTCAGCAATGCTGAAGGTGACGGAGTTTGAGCCGCCTTGAAATGCGACCCGGTGGCAAATATGGGTTGTGGAGCTTCCGGGCTGAGTCCTGGAACCAACGATAACCCTGGAATAGTATTGTTGTTTGGGCTCTGGATTGCTGCTGGGCTGGCTTGCGCGACGGCTGCGTGGCCCTGAGTAGGCGAGGGTTGAGTAGCTGCTGGGATCGTGACGCTCGGGATATGGTTCGTGAACGGGATGGGAGGGCTGACTAGCGGTGCTGCATCAGAAGTGAGGGTCAGTAGTTGCTGCGGAGGACGGGCGTCATCTGGCTGTGGCCGCAACAGTCTGCGAAAATCGCACACAAACTCAGATACCACTGTGGGAACTGATGGCTCTGGTTTGCGTTTCTCCCTCAAATGCTCCGGCACCTTGATCCTCAAAATCATCCTGCTGCGGCTGGCTATGCACTGAGGTGCTGCTTGAGACTCACCATCCGTAGAGCGCGGTTGATAGAACCCCGGGGCCGGCGGCGGCGGCGGCGGCATTGCGAACGTGGCTCTCGGTGGAAATGCCCTTTCGCGCTCTCGACGCCTGAACTCCTCTGGGTTCTGGGACCGGAGCAGCTCAAGCTGGACGTCTTCGTCGACTTCCTTTTGGTCCTCTGCCGTCAGTTCAAATGTCTCTTCCTTCTCGAATGTCTCAGTCGATGTGATTTTCCGCATGCGCTGTCGGATCTCTTCGCTCTCGAGAAGGGCGTCGAGAACCCGATCTTGACCTTTGGCCCCCGACAGGTCCTCCTGGTCGATGAATCTCGGCGGTGCAAAATATTCGGGATTGCGTTTGGACCACGGGTCTGGGTTCTTCTTATCCACCACCCGGGATGCCAGCTGGGTCTTGAAGACGGCTTGGTTGTGAATGGTGTCCTCGAAGGTGCCTCCAACGACCAACCAATAGACATACACCGGCTTTGTCTGTCCGAGTCGGTAGGCCCGACCAATGGCTTGCTTTTCGTCGGCCGGCGTGTACTTGAAGTCGAAGATGACCACCCGGTTGGCCCCATAGATGTTGAGGCCGAGGCCGCCTGCAGTAGTAGAGATCAAGTAGACCTCAGATTCGGCGTCCGAGTTGAACCTCTTGACAGAGTCCTGGCGTGTCGACATGCGAGTGGAGCCGTCCAGCCGCTGGTACACGTATCTCTGCCGTTTGCAGAGGTTCTCAATGTAGTCCAGCGTGAGCATGCTTTGCGAGAAGATGAGCACCTTGTCGCGAGCTTTCCGGCATTCCTCCAAGATCTTGAGAAGCAGGATGATCTTGTTGGAGAGATCATAGCGCTCAATCTCGCGGATGGCAACGGTGGCAAGAAGATCGTGGATGACATCCTGAGGCATCTCAACGTCATCGGGTTCTTCGGACCTTTGCGCGTCTGTTGGGATTGGGCGCTGGGACTTGTAGCCGCCTTGCTTCGCCTTCTCCTTCTGTTGTTCGGCGTAGGTTTTGAAGATGAACGGATGCGCCAGAACGAGGCGAAGTTTGGCCACCAAGCCCCACGCCCTCGCGTTGCCAGCGGGCTGCTCCCTGTTCACAAAGTCGATATATCCCTGGTACACCCGCATCTGGTGCTTAGTCAAGGGGAGCACGAGGATAAACTCCTTCTTCTTTGGAAGTTCGCTGTAAAGGACATCAATGTCCCTCCGATGCACCTTGGGGTCCACCGTTGCCTTCAGGACATGCAGCAACTTCCGGGCCCTCCGCTTTTCCGAGGGGTTGCTATCGGCGTAGAGACCCTCCTTGATCGGGTTGGAGAACCTCTGTCGAAACTCGGCGATGTCCGCTAGATAATTGGGAGCAACCCAATTGATCATGGAGTAGTAATCCATGACGTTGTTGGTCAGAGGCGATCCCGTCATGGCGATGCGGCTCATGGTCCGGAAGTTCGCCGTGGCCTGATGCCTTTGAGACTCGGGATTCTTGATATAATGTGCCTCGTCGCCAATGACCAGGTTGGGTGTCTCCATCAGCAGCTTGGCGATCTCTTTGTCGGCGGAGACGATGTTGGTGAACAAATTGTAGCCGGAGACCAAGACTCCACCAGACGACGCCCAATCTCGGATTGCTTGAGTACGCTCCAAGACTGGCATTGCGCTTTCCAACCTCCGAATCGGGCCCAGGACCCCTCCGGGTGCCCACATCTGCAACTCGTCAAGCCAGTTGTCCACGAGACTCGAGGGACACAGGATTAGCGTCTTGGACTCCCGCAGACTCTCTGGAATTTGGGAGCGAACGGACTCGTCCGGCGACGCAGACGACTCGGCAATGACGACCAAAAGAGTGATGACTTGCATCGTCTTGCCGAGACCCATCGTGTGCGCGAGCAAACAGCCCTGGCGGACGCTCGCGTCGACGACCACCTGGTTCCACATGAAACGGACGCCCTCGATCTGGTGATCTTTGATCTTGTTACCAATGTGATCATTGATGTAGATCAACGCTTGGTCGTCGGATTCCTTCGTCTCATTGACGATGAGGCGTGATTGCTTCGAGTTCACCGACCCCTGTTCGCGGATCTTGATGCGCAGCTCGTCGGCGCGCCGGGCGTGCTCTTCAGTGATCTTCTTTGTGTTGATCCGGATCTTCGCTGCATTCTCATCGCGTCGTTTACGTCTTCGCCGCTTCTTAGTCGACGGTGTAGGCGCGCTATCCGATGAGGACGCCTCTGAGGCGCTGGCTTCGTGTGCAGGGTCCGAGATGTCGGTCGTTTCTCGTGCCGCCGAGCTGTCCTTCGTCGGGGTCTTGAGCACGATTCGAGTTGGCGTCTGGGGTATCTTCAGAAAGAGTGGGATGACTCTTCTGAGCAGAGCGCAGAAGCTGTCAAAGCGGCCGCTTTCTCGCTTCATGCGATTGCATGTATTGGTCCTCAGCATTTGGTTGTTCGCTCGTTTGGCTGTCTTGCTAACGAATACGTCGAAGAGGCGGCAGATGAGAAATGCGACCTTGTCGACAGTAACCGAGGCGGGATCTTGCAGAGTTGGCTCCATATAATCTGTCCACAGCTCGCCGTGACCGCGGTTCTTGATCGCGTCATACAGCCTGACTCGCTTTCCACGAGACCACTCGCAGAGCACGGCCACCACCAGGCGCTCAGCATCAACGGCCTTCTCCCAGTAATCAACTCCAATTTCCCCAATCTCCTCGAGGCTCTCGAGGTCATTGAGGGAGGGGACGTGGCTGAGTTGTTTGTGTGGCGAAGGGGATGATTCAATCTCGATAACCTCGGGAGCCCGACAAGTGCTCTGGAGGGGGGTTACTGGTACCAAGGCCTTCTCGGCCTTGATTTTTCGAGGCGTGAGCTGCGTGAGACGCGCCTCACTCTCCGTCTGCTCGGCAGCAGGTGCTACTTCTCCCGGAGGCAGACTAGCATCGTCTCCGTTGCCGTGCATAGCTGAGTCGACTTGCATAGCTGAGTCATCGTGACCGGTGCTGGCCAAGGCGGGAGCCCGTTCCGAGGCGGGTTCGGAGTCAATGTCCATTTCATCGAAGACAAGCTGGGGGGCCGCTTCGTCATACTCAATGAAGTCGTCCATGTCGTCCTCACTTGTCAAGATTTCCTCGCCATCTTCGAGCATTGTCGGTTTCGTCTGGCGAGGGGTCCGGCGCGGAAGTCTGGATGGCTTCGGCGGCTGTTTCGGGCTTTGGAGAACGTCGATGAGCCAGCTTTGGTACTTCTTCTCAAAGACGGTCGCTTCCAGGAAGCCTGAAGCTTTCTGGTGGACGTTGTCATCAACTGACCACGGCTCAGCCATGATGCTTCGTGATAGAATGGGGATTCGACTCTGCATGTGCTGCCAGGTGCGCGTTGCCGAGCTGATGAGAGACAGACGACTGGGATTGCGGCGCGCATCCTGCCATATCTTCCAGGCCTTGAGATCATATCTGGGCTTCTTTTCTGCTACCCACTGAGCCTCCAGGTCTTGAACTGCACTGTCGATGATTCTGGCCAAGTCTTCCTTGCTGAGCATCCGATTCTTGGCCGCGTCTTTGCTTGCCTCCATCGCAGCGCGCTCCTCTTCTTCCTCCATAAACTCCTGCCAAGTGAGGGAGTCGACGCTCTCGCCGTCTGACTCCCCACAACAAGAAATGATCGGGTCGGCCGGGTCTTCCTCGGTTTCGGGCTCGGAATCGTGGAGTGACTCGACGCGGCTCGATCGTAAGAACCGCTTGATTGCTGCTGAGGCCTGAATGCGGCGCCCGGGAGGAACCCGCCTTTGCGTCCAAGTAAAGTCGCGTTCAGAAGAATCCGCTTGGCCAATAGCGCCAGGGTTCGTGAGCTCGTCAAGCCGCAGAGGAACGAAGCCCAAGAACCCAGAACAGTCGTTGGCCCGAAGAAAGGATTCCACTGTGCCCTTGAATGGTATATCGCCTTCCGTGGGGATGATACTGATCGCGTCGTTACCCGTGGGTTCAGCGGAGAGTATTGTTGGCGCAATCCGTCTCTTCTTGCTTGGAGGGCCTTCCCCAACTTCCTGGTCAGGGATCAAAGTCTTCGATGCACCGGCAAGGGAAGGTAGGTCGCGGTCGACAGAAAGGGACTGTGCGGGAGACAGAACACCCGGGCACGAGTTTGGTAAATCTGGCAAGGCTGCGCTGGCCTCGGCGTCGTTTGCACCCGGACTCGGGCGACCGGCAGCCGGGCCTTGACCGAGTCGACCGACATGCTCGAGCCCGGCGAGGTTCTGGAACTTGGATTTGACAGCCGAACCATCATCCTCTTCGTTCCATAGCTGGCTGCTGACCAGCTGTTGAGCTTTCCATTCCCTGTACTTTGGGCTGCGCCTTTGAAACTGAGAGATGGCGTCCTTGAGCGAAAGTTGGTGAGGCAGCTTCTTGACGGCCAGATGTCCCCACAACTGATCGAAGCCGAACTCGTCTCCGTAGGTCAAAAGCGATTCACCATCGACGCCGCAGTCACGAAGTCTAGCTTCGAGTGCGGCAGGCTCTGGCAGTCGCTTCGCGTGGGGTGCTTTCCAAAACTGGGTTGAGGTGCAGAGCTCTTGCACCACGCGATCCTCGTCCCAGAGAAAAGGGTCGCTTTGGTCGTCGCCCTCCATGCTCAAAAGCAAGCGGCTTTGACCTCGAAAAGGATGATCGAGTCCCGGATCTCGGCACAATGATGGGGGTAAGAATTTGGTTTCTGAAACGGCGGTTTTGTAAAGTTGAAAGACACGATGAAATCGGTGGTCGTGCTGTGCAAAGGCGGCATCGGAAAGATGCTGAAGATGGCTCGCAGGCTGGGGAGGGCGAAGCTGTAAGAATGGTTCATTCAATCCTCGACGGTTGAAGAAGTGAAAATAAAATCGCACCGATCTCCAGTCTTCGATGCCCAGTGTTTGTTGGTGAAGAGATCGATGAGAGCCACGATAACTCAGGTACAAGTACTAGCGGCAACGATGAACGTTAAACGGACGCGCTAAAACGCGGGAGCGTGACGCGATAGGCAGACTCGAGGCAGAAGGCAGAATAGCAAAGGTTAGGGTTAGGGCTGGGTAGGACACCTTCTGGCTGGCCACATCACAATAGATGTCTTGAGAGTCTCGATTGTCTTCATAAACTCCAGAAATTCCCGGCAGTAGTTACACTACTAGTGCGTACCGGTACTGTACGCGTACATCTACAAGTCTGCTGAAATGCTCGAACAGCAGGAAGCTCAAGTCGACGAGGTTTGCGATTGTCTCGAATGCCCGTCAATTCCCGTTACGGCAAGGTCCTCCGATAAGATAAGCAGCAACCCCACCACCGCGAACGCAGCCATTGGAAGTGCGGGGCATTAAAAATGGCCGAGGAGAGCAATTGAACTTCGTTGGGTAACACTGAAGCTCGACATTTCAATGTTGTGGTAAGGTACCTACAGGTGAGCGAGATCTTGGGTTTTGAAGCGAGTGTTCATTCAAGATACCTTAGCAAGAGATGCCTGGGCCAAGCTGTTGATCGGGTGAATATCCCGAAGGCGGGCGCAACTCGACGGGCATTTCGGCTTTGTAAGCGTCAGACTTAAAAATCAAAGCTTCGGTCACCGGTGTCACCTTATATTTCCCATCGAGCTGCCAGTGAACCACGCCGCGGGCCGCTTTTTGCTTGAATCTCCAGCTAACTTATCCCAGACAAGGCTCACCTCCCACAATGTCATCCCTGACCGAGGCCTCCTACCCTCCAACTCTCGACGATGCTCTCGAAAGGGACAGGTTGGTGCAGACCATCAAGGACTGGACCATCGCCAATGGCCTTGCCGTCCGGCCGCCGCCGGCAGTTGCAGGGAACGACGCCGAGGGGACTCTTGCCATGAGTGCCCCCGTCACTCTCTTCCCAAGCCCTTTCCCCAAGACCTGCTTTGAAGATGCGCAGGACATCCAGCCGCGGTACAATGAATTGTACGCCCGCATCAGCCGGGACGAGGAGTTCCTCAGCAGTCTTGTACAAGAGTGGGTTCCCGGCTCAACCCTGAGGCTGTCTCCTGGCGACCTCTGACCGTGGCAGGGTTGCTGGCGGCGACGACTTTATTGCCAACCTGTGGAATGTCCATCTCAGGGTTAAGGACGAGGGCTATGTCCAGGTATGTGTGGTAATCTGTGTTCTAGGCCTCATATCTAGTGGCTGACTGCTGTTGCCTAGAACCTCTCTCTCGGCCTCTTCCGGTCCGACTACATGGTCCACCAGGACGGTGACAACCTCCAGATCAAGCAGGTCGAGTTCAACACCATCGCCTCTTCATTCGGAGGGCTCTCGGCGCAAACTACGCTGCTCCACCAGTACGATAGGCGGTATCCCCTATCAGCCAGCAACGCGGCTAATAACCCCTAGATATCTATCCAAAACCGAATATCCCCTATTGAAGGATGGCATCCCTACATCTTCCCTCGACCTGCCCGCCAACAACAGCGCAGAGGGTCTCGCCGCCGGGCTGGCAGCCGCCTTCCATGCCTACGGCGAACCCGCGCTCGGCCACCCGACCTGCATCGTGTTCCTAGTCCAGGACGACGAGCGCAACGTCTTTGACCAGCGCCACCTGGAATACGCCCTGCAGGCCTCCTCCGACTCGGCGCCCATCCCCGTCTTCCGCCTGCCCTTCTCCCAGCTCCTCACCCACACCACCCTCGCCCCGTCCTCCTCCCCGGGCGGCCGCCAACTCCTCTACCGCCCGCCCCACAACCCGTTTCTCACCTTCGAGGTCGCCGTCGCCTACCTGCGCGCGGGCTACGGACCGGCCGACTACCCCTCCCCCGCCACCTGGGAAGCGCGCTACCAGCTCGAGCGCTCGGCCGCCATCGCCTGCCCGTCGGTCCTGACACAGCTCGCGGGCATGAAGAAGGTGCAGCAGGTCCTCGCCACTCCAGACGCGGTCGCCTCCGGCGGCCAGTCCGCCCTCCGCCGATTCGTCCCCGACGACAACGAGCCGGCCTACGCCGCCCTCTGGAAGACCTTCACGAACATCTACCCGCTCGACGCGACGGCCGCGGGGCTCGAGGCCCGACGCCTCGCCACGGACCCGGAGGCGTGCAAGAGGTACGTCATGAAGCCGCAGCGCGAGGGCGGCGGGAACAATTTCTACCGGACGGCCATCCCGCAGCGCCTGGGGGAGATACCCAAGGAGCACTGGGGGTCGTATATCCTGATGGAGCTCATCACGCCGCCGCCCGTGGTGAACACCATCCTGAGGAACGGGAAGCTGGAGCACGGCGGGGTGATTTGTGAGTTGGGTATCTATGGGACGTGCCTGTGGGATCAGGCGACCGGGGAGGTGCTGCGGAACGAGGGGGCCGGGTATCTGTTGAGGACGAAGGGGGATAAGAGTGAGGAAGGGGGCGTGGCGGCGGGGTATGGGTGCATGGATTCTTGCCGGCTGGTTTGAAGCATGTGAAGTGGTGTCTAGAAGAGGGTGGTGAAACGATAGGCAAAAAGACGGGTTACAGAGGCATGTGAGGGTTGTTCGGAAATACAAAGCGGAGATTATGGACCTCAACACTCCGTAGACCTAGCTTTCCTCGTTTCGAAAAACAAGAACAACGCAAAACACCCATCCAACCCCCATCACCCGTCACATTCTCGACTCACCGCCTCCTCCCGGCCCCAACCTCAGGCCACCCGCCCACAGCATCCTCCACCTCCTCCAGGAACGTCGCAGCATTATGCACCGTCGTGCCCCCCAGCACGACCCTCACCCCGGGGCTCGAAGCATTGATCCCCGCCACCATCTTGGCCTCCTCGTACGTCGCCCCGCCCACGACAAACACCACCACATCCTGCGGCTTGTCCCTGGTCGCGCCGCCGCCCTCGACGAACGGGTACTGCGCCTCCCGCAGCTTGCCCTTGACGAGCTGCTGCAGCGTCGTCTCGAGCAGCGGCGAGTGCTGCGTGTAGACGTTCTCGACGCCCTTGAGGCCCTTGAAGCGCGAGCCCGCCGAGCTGAAGAGGCCCGCCGACTCGAACAGCTCCGTGATGCCCGAGGTGGTCGACGCGGCCGACTGCTGGAGCGACTTGTGGTAGGTGAGCAGCTTGGAGACGAGGGCGGCCTGGCGGGCGGGGACGCCGCCCGCCGCGGTGAGGAGGTCGGTCAGCATGGGCAGGGCGTTGGACGGGTGCTTTGCGTAGCGCAGCGCGTAGAGGGCGACGAGCGTGACTTTGTTCTCTGGGGGCACCGACGGGGACTGGAGTTGTTTCTGGATGTTCTGGGGGAGGTCAGTGGGGGGCATGGAAGATAAGTATAAGGGCGGCGGGTGATAGTAACCTTGACATCGGCTGCGTGGTTGTCATTGCAGGCTATACTCTGCTCGAGCTCGCTTATCTCGAGCAGATTTTCGACGCCTACTCGCCTACTAAGCTCCGAGACTAGCGTGACGTGTTTGCTCACGTTGCCGGAGAGCTTCCGGAACTCGGGATACTCCTCGATGAAGCGCTTCATGTCGGTTATCGATTCAATGTCGGCGTTGTTTTTAGTCTTGGACTGGTATTGCTCGACGTAATCCTTGATGTTGCCCCCCAGGTCGCCAAAGTTGAGGTACATGTTTCTCTTAAAAAAGGGGTCTTGATCCTGCGAGAGGACAATCTCCTTGAGCTCTGACCGAACCTCTGGGACATCGCCGAGGTCAACCCGGCCGTTGTGGATGCCGAGGAGATGGTGAACCATGGCTTGGTACGTCCATTGCATGAGCAAGGGAGTGATGGGGTCTTCCCTCCGGTCCAGAACCAGGAGGACAGGGGGTGTGTCGACCTTGCGAAAGTCAAACAGCTGGTCCTCCTGGGTGATGTAATATCGGACTTCGGACGCGAGCTTCTTCGCCAACGGGCTTGTTTTTTGGTACCGAATCAGGGGCTTCTTCTTGAGACTCAACAGCACGCCAATGATGCCCTCTGTGGCCCGCTGCAGGGAATCGGTGCTCCAGGTGTCCGGGCTGCCACTCCATATCCGGTGCATGGGCAGAGACATGTTGAGGGAGAAGAGGTCCGGGTTGATGACGACAAAGTCCAGGAAGTGCTCCTGGACCAGCTTGACGACCTCATGGTCATCGGCCTCGGCCAGGCGCTCCAAGGTGGATTTCTTGACGACGTTGCTGAAGAACAGATGGTACTCGCCGTACTTGGGCTCCCGCAGCTCGTCTATGAGGAGGCCGATGGAGTCGGGGTGTGGCCTAATGAAACACAGGCAGCGCAGGTGGCGCATCTTCTCGCGGCTGGTATTTTCGAGGCGGTCCATGAGATAGACCTCGTGGTTGAGCAGGGCCGACTGGGTGACGGCGGTCGAAATGAAGGTGAGCGTCTCCCTGTCCAGCAGCAAGATCTTCATCTTGGCCGACGGCGTCCCCGTTGCGCTGTCGCCCGCCGACACCATTTTGGTGACGTAGCCCGTCGAGGCCTGCACTACGTCCATCTCGAACCAATGAACAACAAAACCGGACCAGCTGATTCAAACAAAAACGTGTATTAAGGCGCCGGATCGGTCTTCTATAAATTGCAGAGACACGGAAACATGTTGTTCGGACGGAACCTCGGGTGTTTGGTGATGAGAACAGAGACGTTGATTCGGATGTATCTTAGGTGGCCATTGTTGGATGAAACCTCGAAGTTGCTGATGCTTTTGATGGTGAGACGGGAGTGAGCCCTTGAAGCTGAGGTGCTGCCAAGGCGCCATCCTTCAGGGTTGCACACACGGGGCCCGGGCAGTACAACCTGCCGGTCACCACAGGGGAGCCAGAGAGATAAGATAACCTAGGCACCGAGCTAAGGGACCTACCCTAGCCGGGAGAGAGAGCTCCCTGTTCTCCACATCCTTCAACGTCACCTCAACTCTGCAATGCCAATCTGCCGGCGACTGGGTTCAGATCAGACAACCTGAACATGGCACAGGATGTCTGCCCAGCCAAGTCAGAGCCCGCGTGAGTCTCTGGTGTCCATCTCTGCCTGACAATTCGATTGACAGCTGCTGACGACAGCTTCCTCTTTGGTGCTGCAGGCTCTCCTTTACCCAGGGCTTCATTCTGGGCCAGCTCTCGATAGTGCTCCTGCTTGCCGCCTTCATCAAGTACTTCATCTTTGGCGACCCTCCTTCGCCCGAAGTTACCGCATCGGTCCGTGCCGCCGAGCGCCGATCTCGAACACGCGCACACAAGAAGTCCCTCCTGAGCCTACGCGAATCCAATACCCGAGAAACCGGTCAGCAACCCACCCTCAACAAGAAAAAGTCGAGTATCCTGCGTCCGAGCCCGCCGACCCTCACCATCGGCTCCATTCTCGACAAGACGTACTACAAAGTGGACAGCCACCAGCCCGAGAGCTTGGATTGGTTCAACGTGCTCGTAGCACAGACCATCGCCCAGTTCCGCAGCGACGCCCAGCATGACGATGCGATCCTCACGTCGCTGACGAAGGCACTGAATGGGACAACACGTCCGGACTTTGTCGACGAGATTCGCGTCACCGAGTTGAGCCTGGGCGAGGATTTCCCCATCTTCAGCAATTGCCGCATCATCCCGGTCGACGAAGATGGTCTCACCTTCAAGCCGGGCAAGGCCTTCGACGCGAACATGGCCACTCGGGAAGGCGCTCGGCTTCAAGCCAGGATGGACGTTGATCTTAGTGACATGATCACACTGGCGGTCGAGACGAAGCTGCTGCTCAACTACCCCAAACGCCTCAGCGCCCTTCTACCCGTGGCCCTGGCCGTCTCAGTCGTTCGCTTCAGCGGCACGCTATCCATATCATTCGTGCCGAGTAATCCGTCCGAGAACACGCCCACCAAGATGACATTCACCTTCCTTGACGACTACCGGCTGGACTTCTCTATTCGCAGTCTGTTGGGAAGCCGCTCGAGGCTGCAGGACGTACCAAAGATTGCGCAGCTTGTTGAGTCACGCCTCCACCGTTGGTTTGACGAGCGGTGCGTCGAGCCTCGGTTTCAAGAAATCGCGCTCCCTAGTATGTGGCCACGAAAGAAGAACACCCGCGGCGGTGACGAGGCCATCGCAGATGCCGAGCGATCCTTTGGCAAGACAAAGGGCATGGATATCGCCAATGACCTACCATCAGACGTACGGAAGGAAGTCGAAGCTGAGGCGGACGCGCGGGCTGATAGGGTCCACGAGACGCTGAGATATCGACGGCGGCCTCGAGCCGAAGACGTGTTTTCCGCGGCCGGGTCAATGCCAGGGTCCATGCCGGATCTCGACATTTCGACATGAAGGGGTGGCCGAGTCGATGGGGGTCACTGCACTAAACCCTTTGTGTCTACCCAATGGAAACGCGTTGGACGCCCGAACCAGGCCTGGTCCCGTCAACGTGAAAAGAACTTAGAGCCCCTAAAATACGGGGGAGTTCCGGGTCTCAGCTTCTTCCACTTTGCCGAGCGGAGTTGAGGAACGCACTAGGGACCGCGAGCCTTGCCGATAGGTCATCCAGGCATTGCTCATCGAATCGCAAGGCCGGCCGGTTCCCCAACTACCTAGTCGGGCTCCCAGGCCAGCATCGGGTCCGCGTAGCTTATCGGCGCTACCATCGCTGGTGACCAGATTGGAACCCAAAAGCTCAGCCGGACTCTATGAAAAAGAAATGACAACCACTCCCGTCATGAAATTCCTCCCCCTTCTTCCTCCGTTCGCAGAAGGTACAGACGCCCGTCCCTGACCCCCGGCTCTCTTTGGAATCACCATCCCGCCCCCTGCAAGACGCTAAGCAGCAACGGCATTAGGGTACTCACTCCAGCGAAGCATGCAAACCCATTCTGGACACCCGCCGTCCCTATGCCGACTCCTAAGCCTGCAGCCGTGGCGAGCACTAAAGCCAACCCCAGTAGGCGGAACACCGCCAGCTTGTCGATTTTCTGGGCAATCACAATCGCCTTGGCCGATGCAGTTCCCGCTATTGTGTCCGGATACCGCTCGCAAACGACCTGGTACCGGCTAGAACGTCTGGACGGAGGAATGCCGCCGTTAAGTCGGGCGAGTACTCCAGCGTAGAGAAGGCGGCCTCGCGGAGCACCTCTCCTGTCTCAACGTCGTGGGACATCCAGATCTAAGTTGGCATGGGTTTGGCGAGCTCTGTGGAGTCTGGGGACGGGATTGATCTACGGTAGAGATGACCCCGATGTGCAGGGCAGGCTTCCAGAAGGGCGAAAGAAGAAGGCATTTGCGCCTAATGCGGACCAGAGCATGGTCATGACGGATCTGACGCATCACTTGGTCCCCGTTCTGTGTGGCATCGTTGTGGGATGCCAACAGCACGGCATGACCACCATGCTGCAAGGCAATTTGGGCCCTCTGGCGTTGGCCTTCGCTCTGGCGGATGCTGGTGGAGGTTGCAGCAACTACGCCGGCTTCGCCGCTCAAGACTGCAGTCGGATGATTTGATGCTTGCCACATTCGTCCTGGTGTAGCGTCTTGGATGCCTTGAACGTGGGTATTGTACTCTCAAGGCACGGAAAAGGCGGCCAGAGACGCGGACCAAGTGGGAGTGCCATTCTGTAGATATAGGGCAAGCGACGCAGCTGAACGCTGTTGTGTCGCTGCTACATTTTCGGCTTCGGATTAACCCAGAAACATCTCAACGTCTTCGTCAGCAACAGGGAACCGATCGCCATGCTCGGAAGCGGTGAACCTGAAGGACTACGTCGTCAGGTGTGGCGGTGCGGGGGCAGGCTGTTGCTTTGGCAGGGGGTTGTTGGTCTGCAGAAGGCCTCGCATTAAGCCACAGCAGCCCAGTGTGCCCGTCAGCTATCAACCCACAGCAGATATTGTCGCAGCGACAATATATTTCCCACTATTTGCTCGTAGTCAACTAGCGATTGGGCACTCGTTCGCTTACCGCCAGCAGCTATGCATGCTTCTTGCGCAGTCCTTCGACACCACCTAATGGGCCCTAACGAACACGACGGTGTCATTATTCGTGACACCGTGGAGCTTCGGCCGGGCTTGGGCTCTCAGCATCACCTGGTCTCATGCCTTTTACGTGCGCGAAGGCGACTGACAAGGTATGTCCGCTCTTCACTGATCACGTCTTGCTGTTGGCTTCCAGCTTGGAGGCACGTTTGCCAGAGGCAACCTGCTCACCTCAAATTACAGCCTGACTTCAGCAAGATAGCGCTTACCTATTGGGCGGCATTGCGCGGACAAATCTAGGGCGGTCCAACCGTCTCCTGTCTGGCGGGAGAGGCAATCAACCGCGAGGCTGTGACACAACGGGGCGCCACCACTTCCTTCTCCGAGGCGCTTCAACACGCCTAGACAGGCAATTGGTACGACCTGTTCGAGGAGTGGCGAGCCGCGTTGGGAGAGAGAGTCCAGGACATACCGCAGATCCAAAGAGGCTGTGGTTGGATAACCAATGACAAGGCACGCACAAGATGAGTTGGCTTCAGACGAGACGAACGAATTTTCGGCGCCAGCACAGCGGAAAGCAACTCTGACCGAGCTTGAAAATGCCAGCCAGACACCTGCTGGCAGAAAAGGGCGGAAGGGGCCTGTGAACGGCAGGTCGTCGCATTCGGGCATCCGCCTCCCCTGTCCCCTCTACGTTGCAGAGCCGGGCCGCTACACCAAGATCACGAAGGGCTGCACAGGTTCGACCTATGCTGGCATGCAGGGTGTCAAGTATGGTACCACTGTCGTCTATACTGTCATGAACTTGGCTGACGATGACTCTTTTCTGTAGCGAACATATCTCGCGATACCATTCCTGGGACACACGGTGTACCAAGTGCTGGGAAACCTTCCGTCAGTCGACGCGCAAGTCTATTGCCGGGGACAAGGAAGCGCATGTTTGCATACCGAGGGAGTTGAGTAAAGAGGAAGAAGAGACGACCATCCCTTGGATCACGAAAGACCTGCAAGATACATGGAGGGACTGGAGAAAGTCATTGACAAAGGGGGCTGCCTCCGAGAACAAGGAGGACACCGCCACCAGGCACTGGAAACACGTCTTCAAAATCCTATACCCAGGGAGGAGTGTCCCTGATCCGGGTGGGTAGAGTTGAATCGGCAATTACACGAGGCTTCCAATGCTGATGCAAAGCCCCAGTATCCATCTCGCAAGCGTCGGTCCAGCCTGAGGCACCACCTCAGCCCTCGAGTTCCCACCAACCAAAGCGGTCGCCTCGCAAGCAGTCGCCTGGGAAGCAGCCGCCCGGGAATCAACCGCCTGGGAAACAACCGGCTCGCAAGCGCCAAGCGAGCTCTTCCCCAACTAGCAATCGCACCGGTTCAAAGATGAAGGCGTTCGGCACAAAGCAGCAGGGGGACAACGGAGCCGAGGACGCCGGCATCAACCTCGCTGATCCCTCGCATAACGTCTTTGTCGCGTCAGAATATGACTATGCCAACTCGACACTCTACTCGACAGTGACGCCCCCTGTTACTCGTCGCAGCAGTATCCCGGACCTCGTTGGCTTTCGCCCCCGGCAATGCATTGACCCAAGCCTTTTGAATCAAAGAGACTACAATATCGGACCGCCTGTCCCAGCAAGCTGGGTCTCATCTCCTCCACCGACATACGTCGACGACGGATCAAGTGTCCAACCGCGCGACGTACCCACGATGACGGACCCCAGCTCGGTCGACCATTCGGATGACGTTGCAGGCCACAACCTTGGCCCTTCGCAATTGATGCTACCGATTCCCGAGCCCACCGATATCGAGAGACGCCTGTTCCTTGACATGATGCTAGGCTCCGTTTCCGACGGGTTGGACCTTCTTGAGACTGGCGGGTCTGGTCATTACCCGGGAGGTGATGAATTCAATAGGGACGAATTCTTGACTGAGGAGGCACAAGAAAATTGACGCTCCGTTGATCAGACAAGCCTGGTTCAGAGTCAGTCACGACTGAACGGCTCAATAGACGGCTGGAAGAGGAGAGCCGTGCCGAGGACTTGGTACCTCCGGGAAGCCGTCACGGAACGGCGTCGGGGTCGATTCGCCCTGCAGGTGCCTTGGAGTTCTACAGATGTTCAAGTACCGTCGTCGAGGCATCGTGGCAAGACGGCATCAAGATGCGTGACAGGCGCGCACAAACGATACTTGAGGGTAGAGCCAACAATCACGTTTCCAGACCTTCTGGTGCGTAGCATCCCTTATTTGCTGCTCAATCGTGCCTGGCTCCGATAGATAAGGAGTTATATTCACTTTGAGGACCGCTGGCCGCCTCATCATATCAGGGTACCAGCTAAGATTTGCCAGTTCTTCATTTCGGCAGTTTTTTTTTACTTCTTTCAACGGAAGGGGATGAATGAGTCGAAGGGCTGGGCGGCATCCCCCGCTGACGACGCTCAGCCTCCGCCACCTACAGAGTCACCTAGGCACGCGCTCTCTAGCGTACCAGGCGGGCGCTGCGCAGCCACCGTGTCGAACTATTCGCGGCGGTGAAATGTCGGATCTACGTGTCGTCTCACACAGGCTGCCATGAGCGCAGCCTCGACATTGGCACTGCAGCCTTATCGCCCGCCACCTGTCCTTCACCATGGCTATCCTCTTCTTCTTCTTGTGACCGATGGCGGTCCTATTAGGACTCGCTCCTCCTTTTCTCTCCTCATGTTTCTTTTCCCCCCTCTACCTCCTGATATGCCCGCCCGTCTCTGGGAATCAGCGAGACATTCACAACTATGGCGCCTCAAGTCGAGCAACAAGCCCTGTATCCTTCAGCAGACGTGAGAGAGTCATGGGCCCGGTTCGAGTCGCACGAGCTGCCGCTGCTCTCGCCCCGCGACGGTGCGGAGGCCGAATCAACAAGCGCCGCTGCTCCATTTCCATTACTCCCGGGCAGGACGGCGAGCACAAGGCCCTCCTCGGCGCGAGTCCAATGGCGGAGGCTGGGCGGGTGGGCGCTGTTCTTCGCGTGGGTGTCCACGCTGGTGTGCACGGTCGTGGCATTTGTCATCTGGGAATACGTCCTGGGGACCGGGTGCCAGCCGGATGGGACGTTCAGCCCGTTTGACGATGTGTATACCTCGTGGACGGGGGCGGACGTGTTTCAGATCAGCCTGGGGTTTGGACGGTTGTCGTTTACTGAAGCGAAGGTTGTTGATATTGCTTGGGATATGGTGAGTTCTTGCTTTGCCTTGTCTTGACGCTTGCCTTTCAAAGGGAACAACAGCTCATGATGATGATGATGTGCTGATGTTGGAACTGTTCAGGTTGTCGGAAGAGGAGGCCAGGCCGTCATCGCCTACGTCTCGTGGCGCGTGCTTGCCGACTTTGTGGCCACGTCGATGGAACGGTCGCGCCCCGTCACGTACGACACCTTCTGGGCTGTGTTTCTGCAGCAGGAGGCATCGCCCGTGGCGACTTGGCGCCTCCTCACCGATGGCAGTTTCTATCGGGCCCTCCGGTACAAGGCGGTCGCCGTCTTTGCCGTCCTGTTGTTCGTCCTGATGGCGTCGTTTCCCACGCTTGCGAGCGCCATGACGGGCTACGTGGTGAGGCCCGATGCCTTTAAGGACTACCCGAACGACGACGGCAACTTTGTCAGCTTCAGCGAGTTTGACATTGTGGCGTACGTGGTCCACGACGCCTGGAGGATTAATGAATCGGACCGCGCCTTGGTCGGATACTCCCCCGTCATCGGGGCCCGTACGTCTCTTCGCCCTGATGTTGCTGAGCCAACCATGCATCTCACTATTTCACTGTTCTATACTAGGGTCGCTGCGGGTGCCCTTGATGAGGAAAGCGTCCGGTACGATCTTGTCGAATATATGCAACAAGTGGGATTTGGGCTCCGCTCATGGTTGCGACTTCGCTAACAGCATCTCACGTTGTGAGGATCTCCCCCCCCTCCTCACCACTCCGGGATGGCGATGCTATCTGAGGCGACTTGAACGCGACTGACTCGGGGTCTGCCCAAACACAAGACGTGACCGAGTATGGATTGTACGGGCTGAATCAGACACCATCAGTGTGGAGGATGTTTGGGGCAGGGCCAATACAGCTGCCGCCCCCCGTGTTGAACGTGACGGCATTCTATCTGTAACCCGATCCGGAAAGGACACGCCTATTAGGGCACGATTGGGTTCACCCAGAGACCGGCCAGAGACCGTTCCAGGACCCGTCCGGCGTCATGTACATGCACGAGAAGCTGCAGACGACATATAGCCTGGACTACCTCGACCAGTACGGCAGATGCCAGCCAAGTGCTGATGTGAGTATCCCTGAGAGGCACTGCCCCCCCCCCAACAAGAAACATAGCTGACCTTGGCATAGGTGTACCGATGGGGGTTTTCGTATTTCCAGGTCTTCATCATGGCCATCGTGCTCTTGGTGTGGACCGCGGGCGCCTGGATGGTCTGGCTCAAAGCCCACATCAACCTGCCGCTCGATGGGCCCCAGTACTGCGGGGAGGCGCCCAGGGGGTGGAAATGCCTGCTCCCGCTGGCGTCGACGATGCAGACGCAGCTGGCCGCCGCGGACATCGATCCCACGGTGCTTACTGAGGACGACCTCCGAAGCAAGATCAGCAGACGCGTCAAGCGCGGCGCCGTGTCGTTCGAGCGCGGCACGCCGTCGCCGACGACTCGGAAACCCGAGGTTCCGCTGAGCCGTTTCCTGTGCCGGATGGCGAAAGAGCGAAAGTGGCGGGTAGCAATATTCTGCGTCTACCTCGGCGTCGCCTGCTTGGTTTTTGTGGAATACGTGGCGCTGTGGCCGACGCCCAGGGGCTGGGTCGTGTTTGTCGTTACTTGGCTGGCGTCCCTGGGCGCGTACGGGTTTCTTTTTTGCGCGCACATGGCGTGGCTGCTGTGGTTGTACCTGCCCTGTTCAAGCGCCGTCGTGGTTGCCGTGTGTCTGGACGTGTTCGGCGTGATCGGAGACAACAAGGGGTTGTACAATATTTGGCCGGGTGGGAATTAATGTTAGCTTGCTGTAACTGGTCTGCACATAAGAGAGATGGCGATTTCACCCGTGAGAAAAGTGCTTGTTTTGAGCCGCATCGACGTCGGATGCTCGATGCGTCCTCATCAGTTTACGGGAAGGCCCCTTTTGTACCGTATTTACTTGGTGGTTGCCAGGGTATCCGTAAATCCGTATGCTACCAATAACTACATTACACAGTAAGCTGCATGTGATGCCTACGCCAAGACCACGTGCATGGACCATGCGGTGATGTCACGACGGACATCGCTCAGCTGTCATATCAATCCAGGGTTCTGTGCAGCTGGTTCTGTCCCGCTCGGAAGGTACCTCCAGGTCGTACCTTTATAGCTCTGTCCCCCGAACGATTCCGACCAAACGCGTCTCCCTCAGTGTCGGCCCTAGGCCCGACCGAAGAACACTCGCGCAGCCGCTTGATGGATTAGGGCAGCTCCACGAGCTTCAACCCTTCGAAACCATCTCCATCTCCGCCTCTATCTCTCCGACTGCGTACTTCGTCTCCCAAGATGATACCCTTGATACACAAGCGTATGGCAGCCTCCCTCCCATCTTCTGCTGGCGTCGTCTGCGGAACCATGCACTGACACCCTTTCTCGCTCTAGCATTCGTCTACCTCGCCGACAGCCTCGGCGCTGGTCCCGATGAGCGTACGACGCCCCTTTCCAGACCATCCTGCGACGACAAGACTGACCCCGCTCGTACACGCCAGTCAAACTCATCTTCTCGCTCATCCTGTCCTATCCTCTCGCCGGGGTCTTGAAACGAGTTCCCGACGCCCGACCCGCCTACAAGAACCTCTTCTCGCTTGGGTGCGTCGTCCGCCACGGCGCTGACCGACGAGGGTCCATGGCGATTGGCTAACACGACCATTTTCAGCATCTCCATCTTCATCCTCGTCGGCCTGTTCGACCTGTGGGATGGCCTCCGAACCATGCTCATATCCGCCGGCGGTGCCTACGCCATCGCCCTCTTCCTCCGCCGGTCCCGCTACATGCCCTGGGTGGGCTTCGTCTTCTTGATGGGCCACATGAGCATCAACCACATCGAGCGCCAGGCCGCCAACAGCCCGCGTTCGGTGGACATCACGGGCGCCCAGATGGTCATGGTCATGAAGCTCACCGCCTTCTGCTGGAACGTGGCCGACGGTCTGCTCCCAGAGGCCGACCTGTCTGACCTCCAAAAGGACCGCCGCCTAACCGAGCTCCCGAGCCTCCTCGACTACGCCGGCTTCGTCTTCTTCTTCCCCAGCTTGCTGACAGGCCCCGCCTTTGACTTCGCCGAGTACCGCCGCTGGCTCGACACCTCCATGTTCGAAGTGCCTGCCCATGTCGACCCGGCCAAGAAGCCACCCACGAGGCGCAAGCGCAAGATCCCGCGCAGCGGCACCCCGGCCATGCTGAAGCTCGCTGCCAGCCTGATCTGGATCTTCGCCTTCCTCAAGCTGTCCGCGTACTTTGACCACCAATTCTTGCTTGAAGACAGCTTCCTCCAGTACGGGTTCCTCCGCCGCCTGTTTGTCCTGCACATGGTTGGCTTCACCGCACGCACAAAGTACTACGGCGTCTGGACGCTGTCCGAGGGCGCCTGCATCCTGGCCGGGCTGGGGTACAACGGGGTAGATCCCTTGACGGGTAAGGTCTCGTGGGATCGGCTGCAGAACATCGACCCGTGGGGCGTCGAGTTCGCGCAGAACACACGCGCCTACCTCGGCAACTGGAACATGAACACCAACAAGTGGCTGCGCAACTACGTCTACCTGCGCGTGACGCCGCGCGGCAAGAAGCCCGGCTTCGGCGCCAGCCTGGCCACCTTCACCACCTCGGCCTTTTGGCACGGCTTCCACCCGGGCTACTACCTGACCTTTGTCCTCGCCGCCTTCATCCAGACCGTCGCCAAGAGTGCGTTATCCCCTCTCTCAACCCCCACACAACCCCCCTCCCCATAACCTAGTACGTTTACAAGAACTGACAAAAGGCTACCAGACATGCGCCGCCACTTCCGCCCCTTCTTCCTCGACCCCAAGACGGGCGCCCCGCTGCCTACTAAAAAGTACTACGACCTCGCCTCGTGGCTCACCACCCAGCTCACTTTCTCCTTTGCCGTGACGCCCTTCCTCATCCTCTCCCTCGGCGGCTCCCTACTGGTCTGGTCCCGCGTCTATTTCTATGCCGTCATCGGCACCGCCGCCATGATGGCCTTCTTCTCCTCGCCCGCGACGAAGCGTTATTTTAAGAAGGAGGTTGAGAAGAGGAGCGGTCCTGGCAAGGCTGCTGGTGGTGGTGGTGCGAACGGAGCTGCTGCTGGTGGTGGTGGTGGTGGTGATGGTGGTGATGGTGATGCTGACAAGCTTGGGCGATCGGTTAGCTCGGATAGCTTGGCTTCGAGCACGCCGGTGATGGGGATCACGCAGGACCTGGAAAAGGAGTTGGACGACGCTATGAGTGAGATTCGGGAGCTCGAGGGGAAGATGAAGAATAAGGAGAAGGTGAAAGACAGGTGAGGTGTGGGAAGAATAGCTTTGCTGAGGGTGTGGTCTGTTGAAGGGGGTGCCGCTCGATAGATGGCGAACTGAATGCATAGATACCGTAGCTCGGACACTAATACATAGAATAGCAGGCCTGAGGGTCGTGGATGCACTGCACTTCCTATGCATTTCCGCTCCCTACGCCCCATGGAGATACTGGACGGATGATACCTTTAGGTGCTGTTGCTGTGCAACCTGGAAGCTGAAGTCACACATTCAAGGCTGTCAGAAGGATGGATACTACACAGTAACGTGTTCGGCATCAGGATGCATTGCCTATCGTAACACTATACAAAATAACCACCCCCACACCAACAACAGGTTGGGAGGGTGCGTAAAGAGAGAAGACTAGTTTAGACACTAAGTGTAAGTGTAGTAGCTGGTTCGAGAACCAGGGGAGGTCTTCGTTGCGACGGCCACAAATAAACTTTGGGCGAAAAGAAAGTAAGGTATATCATTATCATCATGTGGCGTTTCTTTTGAGATCCCCCATGACAGATATCCAGAAAAAAAAAGAAGAAGTAAAAATGAAAATCATGTGTCGGTTTGTCATTGACGCATGAAAAAACCGCCAGGAAGAATACCACGTGTGCGTGCGCGTGAGACAAACATCCCCTCCTACGCCCTGAAAATGTAATGTAATCCTGTCCCGACTCCAAACGTGATAAAAGTAAAAGTGATCGAGCAAGCAGCAACCAGCCCAGCGGTGTTGAGAGTGTACACTTCCGCGGCAGCGGCCTCCGGTGAAAAATCAAGAAACTTTCTCCCCTGTCTCCTTTCGAGACGGAAGTGAAGATATTGGTGGGAATACAAGGGTGAAGTACAGCTGTGGTTTGAAAAGAATGAACATGGCGTTACCTGCTTGCACCGAACAAAGGCTGGTAAGGGGGGATGGAGGGAAGGGCAGACCGGGTCGTGGTGCCCGGGCAAAAGACGGGTTGGAGGAGTGCTGCTATGTGAATGGCGATGTGATGAGTGAGAGCGTACCGGTGTTGCGGTACTGTGAGGCGTGGAAAACGGAAAACCTCCCATCCGTGTCGTGGGATGCGTCGTGAGTGTCGTGTCCTGGAAACAGGTGTATATATGCTGAAGGAGTAGAATGTTGACTTTTGCGGTTGTTGGGCGGAGGTGTAGGGGGACCGAAAGAGTGTGTGAGTGGCTTGTTCTCGAGTTTCGAAGCCTTGGTAAGTGGTGGTTGTGTGCGGATGAATCCATCAACTCCGCCCCCACCCAAACCGCTTGCCTACAACTACGAGCGCGATAACCGCTCCGATGATGAGCAGGCCGACGAACGCCATGATCCGGTTAATGAAGCGCCACCACTTGGCGCTCTCATATCTCGTCTTGTCCATGACGTATGTTCTGTACTTGAAGGCAGAAGATGTCGCAGCGTTGTTCTCTACGTCAGGACTGTGTAGCCTGGGGCTGGGCGGCAAGGGAAGGAACGCGGCAATCATCCATGCTGGACACTGAGTTAGAACGGCGGGACAAGAGACTTCTGAACTGCGCCAGGAAGACTCACCAAAAGGAAAGATGAATCCAGCAGTGAACAGGATCAACTGGACATTCCTTTTGCCCAAAACACCGCTGTCGGCTGACCAGCTCGTGCTCGGCGGATCCCACACACTGTACCGGGTTGCCCGGCGATCCACCTGGAGATGCGGAGACCAGATGCTCGACGTCTTCGGCTTCGGTGTCCGGAAGGTGCGGTAGTCCTGACCCAGCGAGGGGACCGGGGAGATCTCTATGGAGACCTCCTCGGGGACGGCCCGCTGGGCCGTTGTCGGTTGGACTTCTCTCGCCCGCCTCCGTGGGCTGAAGATGGCCTGAGGGAAGTTGTCCGAGTTCGGGGACTCGCTGCGGGAACCGGGATAGCACGAACTTGGCGGCCGGCTGTCTCCGCCATCAGAGATAGTCAGGAAGGATGGACGACGGCCAAGAAAGCGTCGTTCGCCGGAGCCGTAGTAGACTCTGCAGACATGTGTCAGCATCATATGTATCACAGGTCAACGAAGAAAGGCCTCTCGCCTACTTACCTGGCCCAAGCCGGGATCGACGATGTGAGACTGTTGGCGCGGGAGCTGGAATTGGAATGGAGGTTCCAGCTCGAGCTGCTGTCGAAGAGGGCGGCCAGGCCCGTCTTGGATGGTCTGTGTTCCAAATCCGCCAAGCCATCACCATGCTCGTCCTGGTCGCGCACCAAGCGAATCGGCGATGGCCCCACTCTTGGGTAGCTGGGCTGTGGCTTCTCGAGCGGGTCGCTACCCGAGTGACCCGCGGCCTCCTCTAGCTGTCCAGCTATGGACGATGACATGCTCGCCATCTGTCGGCTGTGCATGGAACCCACCCAGCCGGTGCTGCTCCGGCGGCCCGACAGGGGAGAGACGGAGCGCGCCGGGTCGCTACCCTCCTCGCTCTCGGACATGACCGTCGACAGCTGGGAGCTCCATTGATGGGGCTGCGGCAACATCGGGGCCGGTGATCTGAAGATTATGGCGCCTTGGGTGTTGGAGGAACTGGATACAGACCTCTGTGGAACCGACCATGGGAGGCGTTGGGTTGCCAATGAGCCAAGGCTAAGTACCAAGGGGGTCGTCAAAAGCGCTTGGGCGGGATCCGGGCTGGTGATAACAGATGACAAGCTCTTGAGCGACTGGACAGATCCCGTGCGAGATCGGAGCGTTTCTCGAGACCGCTGCTTGTAGTAGCCGAACCTTTCATACGATCGTTTTTTCGCCGGCCTCAAGGGGGCAACGACCAGACTCTCCTGTGAGTAAGCGGAGCGTGGCTGTCTAGAAACGGTAGCGAGGGACGGCGAAGGAGATACCGACGGAGCCCCGTGTAGAATGTAGTTCTCGCGGCCGCTGCGAGGGATTGTGGAGGGGGTGTCTCGATATGCCGTGGCAGGAGAGGACTGGCCCAAGACTTCCCAATTGGAGGGGCCTGGTGAGTTGAAGACGAGACTATCGCTGGACTCTTGAGCAAAAGACCCGGGGCCGTAGACCTTGTAGTTTGTCGCCTCGGAGACAGTCTCGATGGTCTGATTAGACGTGACGGATGCCAAAGACGACTTTGGTATCACTGCTCGTGGGGGTGCATCCCCTTCTTCCTCGTCGTCGTCGTCGTCGTCGTCGATGGCGGTGGAAGCTTCCGGTAGCGGAGCAAGCTGGGTCTCGGATGATGACGTCGATGAAGTGTACAACGGCAGCTTCCCTTTGCTGTCGGGCGTCGCTGGTACTTTCCGCAGGCCCCCGACAAGACGGTAATTCCAGGGCGATGAAGACGTGGGATCCTCAGCTAACTGTGTGGTTGAGGAACGACGGGACGACGAGGCCGAATGCGGTAGCTTTTCGAGATCAGAAAAGCTCTGATCCAGGATAAAGGTGCTTGCGCCCGTCAAGGGAGTGCTCGCACGGTGATCGCTCCAGGTGTCTGTGGACGGGCCGTCCTGGGCGCTGGGTGTCCTGGACGCGTACGATGGGTAAGGTGATGTCAAGCTGCCGTCAGAGACACCGGACTGCGGCTCCTCGGGAACCAGCGAGAAGGTGCCGTTTGGGTGGACTGACAGCCGCAGGTTGCGACGACGGGACAGCGAACGCGGGCGCTTGGCTGCCGCTGAGGCTGGTGATGGAGTCTCTTCGGCGCGGGAGCGCCGCGGCTCCGACGCATGATGGCTCGCGATACTGGCTGGGACTTCATACGCTGATGTTGAGCTTAGACGACGTGCGGTTGGCCCAGCGGGGCTCAGGTCCGAGGGGCTGGCCCTTGGTTTCACTCCTGAAACCCTCGGATGGCTGGACTTCGCCAATGAGAAAGCCGGCGCAGTCGGTGACGGCAATGCAGATCCAACACTCCCAGAACGGCCCTTTGTCACCTCATCCCTCCAACTTGGACGTCTCGAGTGTTCGGCATTGCCACTCGTCTTATCGTCGTGGCTCCCAGAGCATCGACTGCCTGCATTATCGCGGGATGACGCCTGGCTTGCCGCCCGGTTTTCGGGGTCGAGCCGGGGCGGCGAGTAGGGGACGAGGCGGATGCCCGGTTTGTTGTTTTGCGAATTGGATCGCTCGTGGCGCGGTGTCGTCGGGCCATGTCGGTCTGGTGGCCCCGGCATGGCTCTGAGACGTCCGGCGCTCGAGGCCGGGAGCGTATCGATCCTTCAATTCCCGCTCGCAGTCTACAGGCTGGGCGGTCAGATCCGTTCCATCTCTGTGTCATGCGCGCTATCTGATGGAGATCCAGCAAGGGAAGCTGTGTCGTCGAGACCAGGATTGTATGCAACTCGTCTTCGAGAGGGAAACGTCGTTCGGTATCGTTAATAAGGAGAGGGCGTCGGCCGTCGATTGCAACCACCTTGAAGGAACTGCTATGGACTGAATCTCGGTCGGAACTTGCGGGCCGAAGATGGCGATCGATGTGGTCGTTGTTACAAAGAAAAAATAAATATTAAGAATGTCAGGCAGCTCCTCGGCAGCAGGAACAAGTAGTAATGAGTGCGCTGAAGAGAAACAGGGAGATCCAGGTAGGTTAAAGATAGACAAGAAGGCAGTCGGCGAGATGGCCAAGGGCAGATATCAATTGAGCATGAAGACGGGCGACGGCCGGGCGTCTGTCGAAGCAGCCGGGGCCAATGGGTTGCTGTGCGGTGCCGAAAATTGGACGGGCGGACGGCGGACAAGGGCGCCTATCTCGGCCAGCACCTAGCTGCTCCTTTGGTGTTTCGGCTCGGAATAGAAGAAATTGAGAAGGAAATCAGACGTGGAGTGTTCTCGGAGAGAAGCCGCCGAAGCAATTCCACGCTTGTTAATATTCTCGCAAAGGACAAGCAGAATAATTCGCGCCAGAGTCAGACAACCAAGAATGAAGCCATTGGCCAGTTCGAATCTCAAAGCCAGCGAAATCCCCCCTCTGCTGCACAGGAAAGGAGCAAAGAGCGAGACCAGACCGCTGCAGCTCCCGCAGCAAGGCTGAGAAGGTGCAATTTCGCGTCCCATAGTTTCCCGCCTGCGATAGGCGGGGCCTGCAGACTCAAAGTGCCTAATCGAGTTAATATCAACCTAGCTTATTGCCGCTTTGGGAGGAGCCACAGGATTTTATGGCCGGGTTTTCACCTCATCCTGTCAAGTGTCTTGCCTTCTCCACCGACGAAACATGAGGAGCTTGCTGTTCCCTGACACTGTCACCGACTGTTTGGGTCGTGGTTCTGCGGCCCAAGATGCCAAAGCCGACACTATATAAAACGATGCACTGCTGCACTCCTAGACTCGAGATGTTGGATCAAGCCGAGAACCACAGGGCAGCATGGCACCCCGAGAAGCGCCCCGTCGGGACGCCCGCAGGGGCTGCAGCTGTGTTACAACAAAAGTCAACGTCTGCAGACGTCGTCAGAACCCCAGCGCATTGTCTCACAGCATGTGGCGCCTGAGAGAGACATCTCATTATGGTTGTTGAAGAAAGACGGCAGACCCGCAGGGTCTCGGTCGCAAGCGACCCGTAAGACCCAGACTCGGACAATAAGGATACAATGAACGCCAGCACAGCGACATCCTTCCCCCTTTTCCCCTGGCGGACCGTCTGGCTGGCGATGGTTATGGCATGCGGCGAAAAGCCATGCGGACGAGATGGGTCCCCCGCTACGTGTTCAACGGTGGTGGCAGCGATCAGGAAGCGAAGATGCAAGCTGGAAGCTTGGCTGCGATTGCCACAAACGCCCGGCGGGGCGTTAATTTACCAACCCCGGCGAACACATGTGATGGCGCGTCCCTGATTCGCGTTCGTTCGCGCCGAGTTTGCGGCTTCTCACCATGCCGTGTGTGGCTGACCCGTCCAACCACATAACGGCGTCCCGGTCTCACGCTTCTTCAGGAAATGGGAGCTGACAGCGGACGGAGGGAGATAGTGATGAGGAGGCAATCTTCGTAATTATCGGCAAGGCAGTGTTGCCCTCCTGGTGATGTCGATGTTCCCTCCAACCCAGGCTGTCTACAACAGATTTGAGCTTAGGTGACAAGCCTAAAAATGCAAGCAAGAGAGAGGGGTAAGATGGCTGCTTCGTATTGTCTTCAACGCCGACAATAGCATGATGCCGCATCGGGAATGGGGTCTCTGGAATGCCGTTGACAAATTCCGTCCAGCCCAGCCCTAAAGGTATCTTAAGCAAGGAGCTCAGGTGCCCGGAAAGCTTGACAAGATCACGGTCTTCCGCCGAAAAGCTTGGCTCCTTTTGATTTTCTTGCAACTTCATTCACCCACAATCGTATCTTCATCATAGGAACGGCGGGAGAGGTCGAGAACAAGACTTTTTGGTGGGGCACGGGAGCAGCCGCGGATCCTGACACTCGCTGCGGCGATTCGCTGAAACGGCCCAATCCCACGACCGACATTCCCTCCTCCCGTCCTTCGCGGTCCACGGCGTCAGACGCGCTTCTCTGACGGCGTCTAAGCAGGAGTGCCGCCCGCTGTGCTCGGGGCTGGTTACACCCAAGGAGGAACGGCGTACAAAGTATCGTCGGCAGCATTGCCCAGTTTCAAAATGCCTGCCATCGGCGACGCGCTCCGCAAGCTCAACCCCTGGCACAAGGGCAAGTCCACCACATGCTTCCATTTTCTCCCTGAAACACAGCCGTGCCTGGACTCCTAACATGACACCTCGACACACAGACGCCACGCCTCCACCCCCGCCAATCACCCCGCGCACCGCCATCTTGCTCCTCGTCCTCTACGCCCTCGTTTACTTCGTCCCCTTCTACCTGTCGCGCACCACCCGCCCATCTGCGACCCTGTCCCGGGATGCCCCGTCAGTCATCCGCGCCCGCATCCGCTCCGTGACGCTGTCATGCCTCCTCTGCACGGGCACCACCTACCTGGTGCTCACGCACACCCGCCCGGGCGACAGCAACGGCGACGGCCACACAATAACCCCGCCTGAGGCCCTGCATCAGCTCGGCCTCTGGCCGCTCGCGCTGTGGGATTCCCTCCGGGTGCTATTTCTCACGGCCCTGCTCTTCGCGGGCCCGCTGTTCAGCTACCTCGTCATCGAGCGCGGCTGGGCAGACTGGATCCGGCTGGCGCCGCTCAAGGAAGTCTGGGAGGAGTGGACAACCTGGCGGAACATCGTCGCCGTGCGTTACCTCCCCCCCCCCCCAACCTCCCCAAATCATACCCCCACACTAACAATTCCATCCTCCCAGGGCCCAATAACCGAAGAAGTCCTCTTCCGCACCGCCTCCATCCCCCTAATGCTCCTCGCCCAGTCCCCCCCGCGACACATCATCCTCGTGACGCCCGTCGTCTTCGGCCTGGCGCACGTGCACCACTTCTACGAGTTCCGCCTCGCCAACCCGCGCGTCCCCGCCGCCGCCGCCCTGGCCCGCTCGCTCTTCCAGCTCGCCTTCACCACCGTCTTTGGCGCCTACGCCGCCTTCCTCTTCCTGCGCACGGGCTCCCTCGCCGCCGTGTGCGCCGTCCACGCCTTTTGCAACTGCATGGGCCTGCCCCAGGTCTGGGGCAGGGTCGAGCCCGTGCCCGTGGTGCCCGTGCTGGCGGGCGGGGATGTTGGGGAGAGTGGTGGGGGTGGTGGGGGTGGTGGTGGAGGAGGAGGACAACGGGCCAGTATCCTCTGGTCGGTGGCGTACTATGTTTTGTTGGTTGCCGGGGCCGTCATGTGGTACAAGAACCTCTGGGTGTTGAGCGAGAGCCGCAATGCATTGGTGCCTAGCTCGGCGTTTGTGAAAGCTTCGTCTTGAGCACGGCTGGATTCCAGAAGTTTAACGGATGGCGTTGGAAAGCGTACCTAGGTTTTTGGGAAATAATTGGCGGCGTGTGGCTGTTTAAGGAGCCCCATATGATACCAAGGGGCTGGGAGTTTCGAAAAGCGTAGGCACGTCGAGTTCGTGATATCATGCTCTCTCAATATGAACCCCAAACTCATCGGTCCTTGACCGCTTCTCCTAGGCCGTTCAGTGTGCATAGGGCTCACACATGCTTGGCCACATGTCAACACATTGACATCGCACTCCATCGTTGGTCGACTCGTCTTCAGTCTGTATACTTTTAATTACTACCACCCGCCTGCCGTCAGCATCCGACATGACCATCACAATGCCTCCCACCTCTCCATCCCTCCCTCTCTCCCTCCCTCGTCCCAACTTCTAGCAATTCCAACACCGTCCCCACCGTCCAAACGACCGATCTCAGGAAAGACCGCCGCGCTAGAACCCTTGACTATCCCCCATCCCAAAACGCCAGTCATGCACGCGTTGATCTTCGAGAGCCTTGCATCTGGAGAGGGAACATTCAGGTACGCCGTTTTAGGAAAAAAAGAAGATCAAAGAAACCGACCAAAATGTCCCCATCATGGTTTGCCAAAGCTCTATGCTGGAAAGTAGATCAACCACCAAAAAGGGCTTAGAGAAAACGGGCCTGAGAAGAAAGACACAAAGTGATCTACACAAAGAAAGTGGGAAGGGAAAGGAAGTAGTGAAGCGTTCGGCTGCCTCGGGGTAATTCCGCTTTTAGCTCTGTGACGGGGGGCATGGCGCCGCTCAGCGTCTCAACTCGGGCGCTTCGGGTGCGCTGTGAAGAGCTCGCATTAGCACAGTGGACTGCTGCTTCGCGCTTCAAGAATTGGCGGCGTCCCTGTTGCTCTGCGCGCTGGCGCTCATCGTGGGCTTGGAGGTGGGCAGGATGCCAACATCCTGGCCTTTTTGGCGGACCTTGGCCCAGGCGTAAACGAGACCGCTGACGAAGCCGATAAAGATGGCCGTTGTGCTGCCAAAGGTGACGGGCGCATCGAAGAAGATCAGGCCGCTGATGGCGATGGGGAGCTTGTTCAGGGCGCCGACCATCGAGTACGTTGTCGAGGAAGTGACACGGATGCACCAGGCCGAGCAATACGAGATGAAGATGGCGGCCAGGCCCGAGTAAATCATGCCAATAATCATCTTGTTGCGCGTTTCTTCGGGGAAGTTCCTGGCAAGGTTCTCGGCCGACCAGTCCTCGACCAGCAGCGAGCAGACGACGAGGACGGGGATGGTGAGGAGGTTGTTGTAGAACATGGCTACACTCCTAAGTCAGCGCGCATTCTTTCCCGCCGTACCAGGGCACTCGACTCACTGTCGTAGTCCTTGAAGTTCATCTTCTTGATGACCTTGCGCATCCCAAGCACGAAGGAGGCAGAGCAAACGACATTCAGACCCATCCACGCATAACCGGCGTTCAGGGTAGCGAGAGCATCCTGAGCCTCGATCGTGTGTGCGCCGCTGATGGCGGCCTGGATATCAGCCCAGGCAGCAACGACCGAGCTGAGGACCATCAAGCCGAAAGACAGCAGGGTGAGAGGGGTGACGCTGCCGCCGAACCAGAGCACCTCTCCGTAAGCGATGACAATGATGGTCAAGTTCTTAAAGATGGTGTAGACGGGAACCGAGAGGAACTGGAGGGCTTTGGCGCCTGTGTAGATCATGCCGACGAGGAGGCACGAAATCGGGAACCCTAGTCACGGATATCAGCCAAATGGGCCGCCGGTAGCGTCGCAATTTGGTGGTTGACGCACATTTCTTGGCCTTGGTCGCGTCGACGGGCGCGAGGTTCTTGAGGATGCCAGCCTGCTTGGACAAGAGAATCGCGAGCGTGCAAACAGTCGACTAGCAACGGTCAGCGCCCCCGATTGCTTCCCCCGACAACCGTAGCTTTTTGCGGACATACCTGGACAGCCAGGTAGAAGAAATTCAAGTTCCACGATGACCCGGAGACGACGTATTTGTTGACAACTGTCATGCTGATTGACGCCAGGCAGTAGGCGAGAATAGACGCGCCGGGACTGTGGTCCAGTTTCTCGATGTAGGCCACCACTCCACTATCGCGACGAGGCCGCGAAGGCGAAGGGGATTTGCCCAGGAACGGATCCTTCTCACCGCCGAAGTCATTCCCGCCCTCGGCGGCGCGCATCTCGATATCCTCGTTCTTCTTGTTCGACATGTCGTAAAATTTTTTGGGCCTTCAGACTAAACGAGCGACGAATGATGGGGAAGAGCTGCGCCGAAGGCTCAGGAGATGTCCGAAGGCGACCCTGGGTTGCTTGCTCGAAGTGTCGGTGTGGCGCAAGGCGCGGGCAATGCTCTCTCCGCCGATGAAAAGAAGAGAAAGCACGGATAACACTACTCGATGCTCGACGCTGGAGTAGGCGCTCGTCATGAAGCCCAAGGAAAAGGGGAGTGTCGGTCGAGGTGGGCTAGAACGCGCGCCAGGGGATGGAAATCTTGTTAAATTGCAGATACGAAATCGGCCATCCATGTCTTGAGGCTTCTTGGCTGGACAAAGGTACGGAGGTTTCATGGCCCCCCTTTTCGCCTTCGCGGAAGTGGGGTATCCGTATCCGTAGAAGCGATGGAATGGTTTCCCGTATCGAATGCAATTAGGCGGGACTCAGTATGATATCGAATCGCATACATGTTCAAATACCTCCGTATCCGTTCATCCTCGACGATTAGAGGAATCGATAATGTACTAATACTCAACAAGGTATGGAAGTAATCAGTTGAGCAGCTCAAGCGGGAGCAGATGTTGTTCGACAACGGGGTTGTGGGTTTTTGCCCTTCTCGTTATCTCGTTCTCCCTATGTGGAGCAGTCCTTATGCGGTTTGCTGTGAACCATATCAGTCAGGATGGGGAGGTTGTGGGCAACAGGTGGCATAGAACACCTCAAATCCAGTAAAATCGAATCTTCTCTGGGCCTTTCCTCATATGCTTTCCCTGTCTTTTCCGTCCGGGGTTATACCCTCCATCATATCATCATCCTCCCTCTCCCTGTCCTCTCCTTCATCCCTCCCTTGATGGTCCTCTCTCTCGTCCATCTCGTCTTTGTCATGGCCCTCCTCCCTCTCATTTTGCTCCTCCTTATCCGTCTTCTCGTCCCTCTCACCACCTGGCGCATCCGGCGGGATCGGGTAGTTCAGGTGCTTCCAGTCCTCGAGCTCCTCCGTCACCGACCTCAACCGGTCGCGGATGCTCTCGATGGCGTAGCTCCCCAGCAGTAGCCTCAGCGGAGGGTACGAGCAGTGGCCCAGCTGCCACACCAGCTCGGCGCACTTGACAGCGCTCGTCGGCTGCCTGTCGCCCAGCCACTGCACCATCCTCTTGGCATGGAGCGCGGGGGACGTCGCATGCGAGTAGGCCTCGCTGGCGGGCTTGATGAGAAAATGGCCCCAGGTCGGCAGCGGATTCGTGTGGGAGTCCAGCTCGTCCCTCCTCACCAGCCCGGGCTCGACCAAGGTCGCCTTGATGTTGAACGGGTCGACCTCGTACGCCATGGCCTCGATCAGCCCCTCGACGGCGTACTTTGTCGCGCAGTAGGGGCCCAGGCCCGGCACGCCAAGGGCGCCCGAGGTGGAGCTGAAGATGAGGTAGCGGCCGCCGTTCTGCTGGCGGAAGTAGGGCAGGCTGGCCTGCACGATGTGCAGGGTGCCCATGAAGTTGGTCTCGAACTGGTTGCGCAGCTCGTGCTCGTCCTGGTCCTCGCACGCGCCGATGACGCCGTAGCCCGAGCAGTTGGCGATGCAGTCGATGCGGCCAAAGCACTCCAGTGTGCACTCAATCACGCGGGCAACGGACGCCGCGTCGCGCACGTCGCACAGCTGGCCCAGACAGGTGCCGCTGTTGAGCGACGCCATAGCCTCGGGCGCCGTCTCAACGACGCGCCCGACTGTAGTGACTAGGTCGCCGTGGCTGAGGGCCGATTTCACGAGGGAGCGGCCCATGTGACCGGTGCCGCCAAAAACCTGGACATGGTGGTTAGGCAGCTGGTGAGAATTAGGGGTGAAGAACGGCCCGAGGAACGCACAATCCAGACCAGCGGCTTGACCGGCGCCCCCGGCAGTGGAGGGTCGCAGCTTGCCGGCAGCTGGAGCTTCATCTTGGACGCCTCGGGCCCGGCCACGGACGACCCATCGTTCGCACTTCGGGAATCCATGGCGCAATAGGGATCTTCAGGTTGTCCGGTTCGATGATTTGGCGCTCAGAAGGCAAGGCGACGCTGGTTGCAATACGCATGCGCCCGCCTGAGCAGTGTTCAGCTCATGGCATGTCTCATACGTCTGGATATCCAAGTACCCTGCGATGTGACGTTTGTTGAGATGTGGATGAATGAACGGTGCATTAGGCTCGTGATTGAAAGCTGCGTGGGGAATCGAGCAGTGGCACGAACAACACTTGGCCATTGTCAGACCCTAACCCTAGAAACAGCCGATCCCTCGTTATCGATTGCGAGGCAATGGCGCAATTTCCCAATGTGATCAGAGAAGAGCCAAACCAAGTTGCCAAAGAGGTTTCCCATCTCCGGGAAGCGGGATTTCGTCTGGCTTGCTGTGCGATTAAATAGTTTCAGCCAATGCGAATGCGACTTGTACAAGCGTGCCACTGCTGAGGAACCGAAGGCCTGAACATGTCCAGATGTTGCCCTGTGTGAACTTTGAAGTGCCCCTCACCACCAAATTCAAGGCTTAAACCCCTCTTCAACTGCTTCATCACCGCTGTCATCCTCAACCCAGCCCACTCAAGCCAAAACACACCAACCACCGACGCCCTTGAGACACTTGGCAAAATGAAAGCCTACTACTACGACAACCTGCCCGTAAGCCATCCCAACCTCTCACAAACTACCCCGAATAAACCCCGCAACAAACATTCCCTCAACTCACTAACACACGAAAACCAACCCCCACATCCAGGGCGACCAGCGCTTCCCGCACGATTCGCAGACGCCGCTCTCCGAGTCGGAGCTCTCGGCGCTCGGGGTGCTGTACTTCCGCATGCCCGAGCTGGCGGGCGTGGACGCGCTGGCGGCCGAGCGCGGGTACAAGAACCGGGACGAGATCACGGTGTCGCCCGAGAAGATGGGCGACGTGTACGAGGCCAAGGTCAAGACCTTCTTCGACGAGCATCTGCACGAGGACGAGGAGATACGCTACGTCCGGGGCGGGCGGGGGTACTTTGACGTGCGGGATAAGGGGGACCGGTGGGTGAGGATTGCGTTGGAGAAGGTTTGTTGTTTTTAACGTCCCTCTTCCTTTCCCTGGCCCGCTCGCTGTCTCTCCTTTCTCTTTTTCTTCGGTTCTCCAGAATGATGCAGACGGAGGCTGACGTGCGAGCGGTAATCGTAGGATGACTTGATCATCTTGCCGGCGGGGATCTACCATCGGTTTACCACTGATGAGAGCAACGTATGTTTCTCTAGAAAGGCTTGGAGTGTATGAGTTGGGCACTGACATATGTTTAGTACGTCCACGCCATGCGCCTCTTCAAGGAGGAGCCCAAGTGGACGCCCCTGAACCGTTCTGCCGATGTGGACGAGAATCCGTACCGCAAGGAATACGTTGGGCAGTATCTCGCAGAGGCATAGTGAGAGAGGTGCATCGTAGGCGGTATTGATCATCGAACCAATTGCAAGCGTATCGATTGTTACTGAAAATTGCGCTGTTCTCTACACCTTCGTTGCTGGTCTCGCTTGGTAAGGGCCGCCCCTGTCATGTGTGGCGGTCTCATCGGTCCAATCCTCGCAGAGCACCGAAAGGCCAGACGAGAGGGTTTGCTCTACCAGAGCTGTGTACTGTAGAAACGCGTTCCTGCCTCATGGCCGCATATGACCGTTTTCCCTCTAAAGCGAACCCAACGCCGGTCTTGTATGCAATGCCAATAAAAATATCCTCCGTCATTGTGCGCAACCCCCCGTCAACGCCGAGCACCCAGAACTGATTCAGTAAGCCGTCCCAAATCCGTGCATCCGACCGAAACCGCCATCTGTACATCTGTACCATTCCTTGTTCCAGCAATCGTCTCAACGCACTTCTGGTGGCGGAACCTCAGCCCCCGCAGCGGCAATCTCATTGTGAATGCCATTCGCCGTCTCGTCGCGCGGTCGTCCCTCTATCCCCAGTTAGTGTCCAGCACTTTCGCACACCCCCAACCCCCAGCCACAAAGCCGGGTTTATCACTCACCAAAGATCCTCCGCCACCACATGGGCGGATCCAACGGCCTCGACCCGCCGTGCAGCGGCGGATAGACATCGTTAAAGAAGTACCAGACGTGGCCAATGACCACGCCCATGATCTCGTCGCGCGGCACGGTGCCGTGCAGCACGAAGCTGATGCCCATCAGGACCCACGGCAGGTACGGGGCGCGGAAGACGAGCACGCCCAGGAAGCTCATGAGCGTATCCGGGTTGCGGCGCGACCAGATGTAAACGAGGGTCGACGACAGCGGGTGGCCGAGGAAGCCCATCGAGACAAAGGGCGACAGGAGCAGCAGGCTGGTCATGGCGTAGACGAGCAGCCACGAGAAGTAGGCCGGCGAGCGGCCCGACGACTCCTCGAGCAGGCGGGCGTAGCGCTGCAGGAAGTAGACTTGGAAGAGGAGGTCGATCGAGATGGGGCCGAAGTAGAGGAAGGTGGTGAGGAGGCGCCAGTACTGTTGAATCACATTGACAGTCAGAAATTCGCTGGGCGCGGGACGTGGTGGGATGGGTTAGTAGAGAAGGGCGAGTCGTACTTGGGCCTTGTGGAATACTGTGTTGTAGCTATAGAAGAGCTGAAATGGGCCGATGATCCTGCACTGGACCAGGCCGCTGGTCAGAATTGTAGCTGTTGTCCACCACCGGGTGACGATGGGCATCTCCCAGAACCATGTCTCGAGCGGGAAGGCGCCCTCGCCGGGCATGATCTGATCCATTGTGGGAAGTCGGTGGGTGTAGTGCCAGTGTCGTAAACGGATGCAAAGTGTATGGAAGTCAGTCGGTTGAGATCCGAGGCCCGGCGTGATCTCGTAGTTTCAGTCGGGTGGGTTTGCCGGCACCGTGGAGTTGCAGGCTGCGACTTGCAGCTTAGTGCCCGAGTGTAGCGTCTGTCAAGAAGAGTAAGGCTTGTGCATCACGCCAACTGAACACTTGGCTCGCAAAAACAACGACGGGTTGGCGCCGGAGCAAATAGTCGGTCGCGGTGTTGCTGAGCTGTCCTTTCTATCCGACCGCATCCTTTATCAGCGATGTTAACATGAGGCGGCAAGTCCGGCAGCTGAACCGGGCCCACAGATGACGCCAGTTAGGCGGAAGAGCCACCTATGCATTTATCCAGTGCTGGATAATTTCATGAGGCAGAGCCACTAACTAACATGTGGCTGCGTAGCGACCAGTGGCTGTGGTATGCAACAGTTGCATACAGTACAGTATCATAAGTACCGTAATAGTATAACAGGCTGCGGTGGCTGAAATCTAAGGCCAGCCACCCCAATTATGAACCCGGAAGCAGCCAAGGCCCATCCCATTAAACCCCCTGTCCGTCAGGCGCGTCGCGAACTCTACCGCTCGCGTGTCTGTGGGTCTGGCCGAGAAGTGTGAAAGCTCCCAGCCTCCCGAATTGCATCCTCTTTTGACATTCCAGAGGACCAAATTCCAGTAACTCTTGTTTCGCACCAGGTTCTTAGATCCAAGCATCCTCCCCCGCTACTAGCATCTCGCGGTATCACATTCCCTTCACCAATTCAACTTTGCGCCATCTCGACCATTTGCATTCGGCGCATCGTCCTGTCGCAAACCTTGCCCGAGCTCCCTGCGCCGAATTCCAACTACCTCCCGCCTCTCCTACACCCGCCGACCGAAACGATCCTTGTCGTGTAGCTTCATACTCCAGTCGCCGGGACCAATTGAGCCAATTTACCCGACAAAATGCCCCCAAAACGAGCCAGACAGCGACTCTCCGGCGCATCAGCAGCTCCAGCCCGAGGACGGCCCCCAGCAGCACCGGCGGCGGCGCCAGCGCCACCAGCGCAAAGGCGACAAAGACAAAGCAACGTACAACGTATGCTGCTTATCTTTGATCACTTCCATACCTACCACCCGAATGCTAACCCCCCCAAAAGCAGGCGACCCCATCCCACAACCCAAGAAGCGCCGGTACCGCCCAGGGACCCTCGCGCTCAAAGAAATCCGCCGCTACCAATCCAACACCGACCTCCTCATGTCCAAGCTGCCCTTTGCTCGATTGGTACCAAGCTACTACCTACCTACCCCCTTGAAACAATGTATCGTCGTTCCCGCAGCTAACACTCAACCCTCTTCTCTCACCCCACAGGTCCGAGAAATCGCCCTCCAGTACCGGCCGGCGGCCGAGGAGCTGCGGTGGCAGTCGCAGGCGATCCTGGCACTGCAGGAGGCGGCCGAGGCCTTCCTGGTGCACCTGTTTGAGGACACCAACTTGTGCGCCATCCACGCCAAGCGCGTCACCATCATGCAGAAGGACATACAGCTGGCGCGGAGGATACGCGGCGTCTGGGGTGGCGCCGGGTGGGTGTAGCCCTCCACATGAGCCGGAAATTTGGCGGTTCTTGGGGGATGTTCTTCGCTTCAATACCTACATAATTGCCGCTCTTCATGCGGCATTCGGGCGGGCATGTTTGTGTGTTGGATCAAAGGGATGGGGGGTGGGGGGTGGGAGACATGAGGTGAAAATGGGGGCTGCTATGGTTCGTAAACCAGAAATGTTGCTGGTTTTTTCTCTCTGTCGCCAGCTCATACGGCCCAGGCAGCGGCGTTCAAGGGCGTCAAGGGAGTACGGGTTCTGGCTGTTCTGGTTGCATTGTTCTGCTATATACCGGGAATTTGGAGGGTATGGGAGGCGTCATGGTCTGGCTTGGTTACCTAGTAAACCCGACCTCGGCCTCGACCGTTGTACTAGTATTATGGACTCCAAAGAAATGAGTGTCATCTGAGTTCCTGCGGTGTCTGAACAGGTCTTCGGACCGAAGCTGTTGAAGCCGTCATGCGTCCTCTCATGAAGTGTTTTGGTCAGGTATTGAAGCATCTCAGATGCTCATGATTGTAGATCGGTGAGGGCTTGACGGAATGATGCCTTCAGAAACCACTGCAATGTTACTTTGGCGGCTTTCCCCTTGGAAATACTTCCTATTCTAGGGATCCAGAAGCTGTTGTTGTCTCGGCCGGCTCGCGACGACGGCCCTATCTTGAGTCACTTCATAGCACTATATACCTCGTCTGCCAACAGCAATACCGGTATTTCTGAATAAGTCATGTACGCAGATTTATGCCCAAATGTGATAAACTACATGACAACCTGTCCACTCCCCTGGCAATCGTTCGCCACTCGAGCCACAGACGATCGAGTAACGGAGCAAGGTACAATACATTAGAGCAACCCAATAATCGCGCCCTTACCGCAGCGGCAGCGCCATACTCTGTACTATTAGGCCCCAAAAATGCTGGAAATGAGATGTTGATGACGTAGAACTCGCGAATTCACTTGCCGCAGCCCCGTACCAATCAAGAAGGTGGAAGAGGAGAGGGGCGGGAGAAGCCTGTCTTGCCTCGCCCAGACTTGCTTGCAGATTCTGGTGACCACGTGGGTTAACTACCGACATATGTACGGATACCGCACGAGGGGAGAACCTGGATATTGCTTTTTTCTAGCACATATGCTTGTTTCAACTTCAAGTCTCCTCCGGATGTTATATTACAGAGTAGGCAGTTCGAGAACTTGTCAACAACACCCGACTCCAGCTGCTTGAAGACAAAATTGTTTCTCACCGCCTCAGCGGCGCGATTGTGGCTGAGTTCGGATCCATCTTGAAGGACAAAGAAACAAACAGCGGTGCCTTGTGCCAGTCTCTGTCCCAGACCAAAACGAGCCAGACCAGACCTATCAGTGAATTATCCTTTTTTTTTTGTCCCCAGCTTTTCCAACTCTTTCTCGTGTGAAATTGCCAACTTCTCCCTTCCCCTTCATCACATTCATTTAGCCGTCATTTCATCGCTCCAACACCGGATCTCCCCGTGTCCACCCACGCGTCGGACCGCGTTCCCATCGGACCTGGCTTGCTTGACTTTGGTGGACGGAGCGGGATTGCCTTACGATCGAGTTGGCGGGGTGTGGGGGTTTGATCTTGCTTCTCTCGAGTAACCTAAGGTAGGTGTGCGGCTGCTGGTCTTCCGTTCCATCCAACCTCTTCATTCTTCCAACCCCTGCTGACACGGTTTTGCTCAGGCGCCGCTGCTTGTGACCAGACTTTGCTTTTCTTCCCTGCTCGCTCGCTCGTCGAGGTATACAAACGACGTCGGTCTCGGCGGAGATGATGCCGACCCGACAAAGAAGGTATATATAATGAACAGAAAATAACGAAAACAGATGTAGCCTGCACATCCGCCAGTGTTGTTGTGCCAAGTCGAGATAAGTCCCTCGAGCCAAAGTGAAAATCAAAAGGTCAAGAGTAAAACAGGAATGATGGTGCGACAAAACAGCCTGAAGTCACTGCCCGCACTTGTGAATGATTTTGGTGCTCCTTTTCTCTCCAGTTGCGCCGCGATCCTGGGTGCCCACAAACAAGAAAAACCTGCACCTTTCCATCCAAATCTATGGTTTGATTCCATCCCATCCGCTCTCAAGATGCTGTTTCAGACAATGACAGGTGATGTTGGAACACAAAAACAAAAAAGGAAACAAGGGAGAGAGGCGAGGCCTCGTGTGGGTTGGGAGACCATCAAGTCCGTAAAGGTTTTTTATGTACACCGTCAATCTCTGGTGATCTCTCGAATGGTATATGAAGATACGCCGTGGGCGGTTAACGTCGTTGATTCGTCTAGATCCGGTTCCCGCTCAGCTGCAAGGCCGGAAACAGCGCGTACTGGATCGGCGGGGGCGGCGTGCTGAGGCTCGTTGTCTTGGAGCGCCCGCGACGGGCCTGGACCGCACTCTTGGCCTTGCCGGGCCAGGGCTCGTCCATGGCCAGCCTGCCGAGGTTCGACTCGCTGCCGCGGCTCCTGAAATGGAGCCGGCGGCCGGATGGCTGGGCCGCCGCTTCCGAGGTGGGAACCGGGGGCATGGCGAACTTGTTCTCGGCCCTGCTATGGGACTCGAGCGAGGGGAAGCGCTGCAGCAGCGGCTCCGCCGTCGGGGGGGAAGCCTCCATCTTGTCGAGCGACGTGACGCTCGCGGTCAGGCGGCTGTAGTCGGTCGATGTCGAGGCGGTCGAGGCGTGCTTATCGAACGCCGAGCTGGTGCTTTCGAGCGTGCCGGTCGTGGAAGCGCTGGTGCGGTACTGGAGGAGGAGCGCTGAGGGATCCATGTTCAGTGCGAGCTCGCCGGAATCGCGAAAAGCAAAGTCAGAGGCTTCTTGCCTTTCCGCCTCACAGGCCATCACCTGCTGCTGATAGTCCATCGGGATCAGGAGAGAGGGCGAGAGGGTGAAGCCGTGGGATTCCTTGAAGCTGGATGCGTCAGACGGCTTCCGTACGTGGAGCAGGTTCTTGCAATCGATCTTCGGCAGGGAAAAGTTGGACGCCTTGGGGTTGTTTACCACTGTCGGCGTGATGGCTTCCTGCGCCGTTGCCGACGAGAGCCGGCTGACGGGGCTGAGAGCCGGCACATCGAACTGTCCCGGCGTCAGCATCGCAGGAGAGGCCTCACACGATCCGGCACCCCGTCCGTGGTCGTCGATGGGCGTCGCCGTGTCTCCGTCCCGGCTCGTCTCGAGAGACGGCCGACCCCACTCGTAGTCGCAGTCGGCTTCCGCTTCGTGGTCGTAGATGTAATCGATATCGTCCTCCCAAGCTTCTCGGGGCAGCGCCCCACCGCACTCAATCAGCGCTTCTTTGAGGGCTCGCTGCGCAGCAAGCATGTCGAACCGGCCGAGGGTGTCCGAGGCATCACTGGGTCGGCGGCCCGAGTCGTCTCCCTGGCGCAAGGCAAGCCCCCTCAGCATGGGAACCGATTGGCTGCCCCGGAGGGACGAGTTGCTGGCAACACTCGCCCGCGACCTCTTCGCCGCGGGGCTGTTCTCGTCCTCCTCGGGCACGTTGGGCAACATGAACTCGGAGGCGGTGCTAGTTGCGCACGGAAGCGGCCAGTTGGCGTCGTGCTGGGGGTCCGCGGCAATGCCATACGCGTCCTCCGGGATCGCGCCCATGTCCGGTGCCGGCATATAGCCATACGACGTTGCCGGAGGGCTTCCGGGGTCAGCGTAGAGCTGGGGGGGACGGAAGCTCACGCTTGTCTGTGGCCTGTCCAACGAGTCGAGTCGCTCATGGCGGCCCGACATTCGACTGGACGAGCTCCGCGGCAGCGGAAGAGGACCGTCGGGGTGGGACGAGTCGATGGGAGACCTCGGGGGGCGCGGCGGCGGGATACCCATGCTCAGTTGTTCCTGAGACTGGGAACGGTTGAGAAGGCGGCGGGAAGACGAGTTCTTCTTCAGCACGGACGGCGTTCGCCGGAGGGAAGTCGTGTGCTGCAGCGGCTCGAGGGCCACGGCGTCCTCTTCATGCAACGGGAGCGAATCCGACGAGAAGTCGGCAAAGTGCACATCATCTGGTTTACCGCCTTTGGCCGCGGGCTGGGCGACTCGGGCCACGTGCTGGAAGTTGTAGGGCCCGGATATGTTGAGCCTGCGCTGTGCATCGGCGGCCTGGTCCTGTTTGTTGTTCCGGCGAAGACCGAAGAAGGACGGCACGGTCGAGTCACGGACTGGCGCCGAGGTGTGTGCGGGCGGCAGCGACGCGTCAACCACGGCATCAGTCGAGTACATGGAGCTCGACGAGCTCTGGGCGCTGCTCTCGCGCCTCAGCTTCCCCCGGCGGTTGAAGATGGTCTTGCCAAAAATTTGCACGCTCTCGGGCCGGTCACGGGATGGCATGCTGCTGGATGACGAGCGGCCCGAGGATTTCCTCGAGAGCGGCTTCCCCTCATACGCGTTCTCCCACGAGGGCCGGTCGGCCGAGGTCAGCGACCGCAGCGAAGACGAGCCGGACGAGCTGGTGTGGTGGCTGTGGTGCTTGTCGCGGGCGGAATCCCTCTTCAGCTGCTGACTGAGTTCGCGAAGACTCTCGGGCGACGGAGGGCCGTCGACTGCCGGGTCCAGGAGCCTGTCGATGGAGCGCGAGTCGTGCGGCACGGCATCGGACGACGTGACGGGCCTGACGGGGGGTGGCGCAGCGTCTCTCTGGGGCCTCTGCAGTCCCAGGATCCTGGACTTTTTGGAGGGCGGCGGCTTGGAGCTCTTCTGCGGTTTCTGCTCCACCCGGTACACGGGCATGTTGGAGGCGGCGTAGAAATTCATGGTGGCGGTCGGTGACTATCGGATTCCTTGTTGCAACGGCTGGGAGGGTGATGGTAATAATGATGCGGGCAACGCCGACTGCTGCTCGAGTGTCGAGGCCACAGGTCGACGCAGTGCACCCACTGATACTTGCCGGTCAACCTGCCTGGGATATGCCGTCCCGGGCGTGTGGGCGAGAGCATCCGCAGCGGGGAGCGGGCGGCGAGTGATGAGATGATGAGATATGGAATGAGATGATGTTCGGGACGGGACGAGGGCGAGGAAGGCGCGTCCAATTGGCGAAATAAATGGCCGAACACGAACTCGACAGCAGCAGAAGCTCTCTGCAGTCAGCAACGCCGCGAAACAAACGGCGAGCCGATGAGCGACCCGGACAACTCGAACCAGGTATGCAAAGACAATCAACCAGTTTTTTAATCCTGTCGACTCGGGTGAGCACGAGGCATGGAAAGCGGCATGAATCCAACAACAACAACGACTCAGGAAGCATTTGGCTGTGGGGGAAGCGGACGGGCCCAGGGTCCCATATATTGGGCCCCCAGGGAATCCAGAATGGCTTCGCATCCTTGCTGCCTCTGCAATGCGTTCCGAGATTCATCACTCGCACGCATCTGCCAGGATATCGTGACATCCATGGATCCTGGTCCCCTGGGGTCTGGCGTGTGCAAGGGGTCCGACTGTTCGAAGAAAATCTTTGTGGGCCAGAAGTGGGTGGCTTGCTGCTCTTTCGCAAGGGTCCTCGATACCTGCACCCCGCCGCACGGGCTCTGCGGCCGGTGTCTTGGCGCGAGGTGGGAGAAACCGTTCTGGTCAACTTTCTCGGCCAACTTTCTTGCAGGGCCTAAAACGGTGCTCCGCCGTTGCATCTTCCGCGACGGCGACTTCTTCTCCGGGCGCCATGCCTCGCGCTCCACACGTGGAAACCCTTGATGAATCCGGATTCCGACGACGATCTCATGTGATAACTACTGTTGGTATCTGTGTTTCGCCGACAACTTGACTCGACTCACTCGACCGTTCATCAGATCACCCAGGAATTGGAAGCCAGACACGGCATGAGTAGGTCGGGATTGATTTACAGTCTTCAGGAACACCCACTCTCGCTTCAATGCGCGAAAATCCTACCACTGCGCGTCTAGATGCTGTTGGAAGGATAAACATCCCGGGGAGGACCGGACCGGTCAACATCTTATGGTTGCACCACACGTCAATACCTCAAGCTGTTGGGCGTCGGTTTAAATGATCCAACCTACTAACTACTAGGTAACTTACGTTACCTTTTAACAGAATGAACCAACACCAGAGGAGCAATGCTGTAGCGCCAGCTTCCACCAACCGTCATTGGGCCCCAGACGGCTGATCTCCACGGCGAGCGGCCAAGACTGGCTTTCCGTTGCAGCGTCGCAGCGGACCGGGAAGCAGCACCGAAGGGCAAGCGACCAACCGTCAAAGTGCTTCCTGTTGAGCCGAGACAGGCTGCTGGGTATGCTGGGTATTCGATGGTGCTTCCAGACGTCCGCCCCGAAGGTCCCAGGCATACTGTCGCATGTCGCTCGCCTCTGCGAATACAACCTCGCCAGTCTCGTGCGTATTAGGCGGGCTGCCGTCTTGGACCCGAGGTATCACCTCACGATAATTTTATCCTTCCCTGGGGGCTTGATTCGTCGGCCTCGTCCATGTGTGCAGCAATCGCATGCCGGCAAGTCGCTGGTTGCCGCACCTTCAATGGTGGTCGCAGATGGCCGAGGGACGCTGCTGGATCAACAGACTCACATGATGGCACATGGCGGAGGGCAACTCGGCCCTCGGCCGCTCGTGATGGTGTGTGTGTGTGTGATGTGCGGTATGCGTAATATGTGTGGCACTTAGAGTATGTGTCTCACTGGTGACTGGTGTGCTTCGAGAACCCCAGATCCCATCGTCCGCTATGGTTAGATCCATCAAGCGTGAGTGGATTCGCGGATTTCTTGGGTCTGGGGAAGGCCCGTCATCCCCGCATCTCAACGGAGGGAAGACACCGTGACATTGAGCTCGCCCGCGCCAGACCGGGGAAGCGGGACGGGTGCCCTGCCTGGTCTGGAGTCTGGACCTCAGGACCCAGAGAACCCATCTCGGGGCGAAGAAAAAGTGGTGTTGGGAAACTTGCAGTCTTTTTACCGAGGACGCATGAGTTGGTGTTCCTCAAGTAGCCTCCCCACCACTTGCAGCTTGGCTGCTCAATGCCTGACGCGATTTGCACGAACCGAGGGATGATCGCGTCTGCAATCTGCATGAATCCTCTCCTGCCCACTGTGCCCAGCCCTCGAATTCCGATGGCTTGGGCATCCGGACTTGATGAGCTCCTTCCAATCGCAGACAGATGCCCGGCCCCACTCAAAAAGTCCGCGAGACATCGCCCCACTCGGTCTGGTGCGGCGGCCACGAAACCCAGAGCTTCAATCACGAGTTCCATGCCCTAAAAAGAGAAAGTAGTTGCTTCGGCCTACGAAAGTGTGTAGCGCCCTGGCTCAGCCATTCTCACTCACCTTGCCTTCGACAAAGACAGCTCTAGTCTTGGAGCTCATTCTCAAGCTTCCTCACGAGGCGGCGCAGCCCGGTTAAATTGTTTTGATGACTGGACGGGGCGGAAAATCTTCCGAGGCCAACCGCCGGCCCTGGAAGCCGCCGTTACTACGTCGCATCAGTAGCTAGGGCGTTGTCGGCGCCACGAGATGATCCAACAACACTGCGCTTCCTCCGGGCGCCACATTCTGTCGATCGATACCATCACGCGCACAAGTTGTGGCTAGTGCCAGACGACTCGGCGGGGCAACTGCAGGAATGATGAAACGCCTAATATCGCAGTGCAGTACGGAGTGCATGTAGCATGCTAAAAACTGCAGACAGACTCAGTTGGTACGGAGTACTTTGCGTGCAAGTACAACCCCGCGAGGGCTCGATGAGGCCGCTGAGTGTTACACAGCTTTGGGTTGCACATCAGCCTTCATCTTGGCTCTCCGCGCCTCTGCGGGCAGATCGGCATGAAGCCAAACTGACGAGTGTCGAGTGGGGTATGGCCTTGTCCTAGAATCCAAGCATGCCGGCTAACTCAAAAGTCGCAGGCGTCAAACGATGATTTATGAATAGCTGACGAGTCTCCAGCGTACCGAGCTGGCCTTCGACTTGTACGGCAAACGAAGACTCGGTGCCAGCGCTCGATCACATGTCGTTGTACATGCAAGGTACTACACCTTAACGACCCAAGACAGAGATCTCAGCGCACCGGTCACCAGCTTCTTCTTGACGAGTTGACCGGATGTACCCGATCAGGACTTCAATTCGCGACCAGTTAGTCGGTTTCTGGTCGAGCCTGAAGCCCCGGCCAAGCAAGGTACCGAAAGGCCACTGCCTTACGGCTGTTGGTTCTACGGAAAGTCTCGTCATCGGCCCGCAAAAGACGCAGGCTCTCAACGCGGGCGGATTCCAAATTCTTTGTCGGCCCGCGTTGGTTCGTTCGACCGACAGTCCGGGCAATGGAGATTGCGACGACCCTTTTGCATCCGCGACTTCAGCCGCCACATGTCGGATGCGACTGGGAGGGCAACGGGGAGGTCGACATGGAGTCATGCTGCGCCCCAAGAGTCCCAAGTGAAAGTTGACCATGGAAAGGGACGTGTCGCACCGGGAATATCCGAACAGCACACAACACTTGAAACTGTTTTCTGGAGACATGGCACTGGCGGGATCTGCAGTGACAGCACCTAGGGAAGTTCATCAGCAAAGACTTCGGTCTCAGTTTGCGATTTTACTGGGTACATGTACAAGTTACATGGTACCAAACAGTTCTCCTCACATCCCCGACAACAGTTGGGGTCCGATTTCATCGCAAGCCTTCCCAATTGCTCTCTAATCGTGCGTCATGCCGCGGCCCCTGCATATCTGAAGTGGTTACCAGCCGAAACAGGCTAGATTCACCGACCTGGGATGGTGTCGACCACAGTCCAGCCCATGCAATCATCATCAGCAAGAAGCTTCCATCTCAACGGGCCCTGCAGAAGCGCATGCATCCTTCCCGAGTCGTATGTCAACAGCGAAGGATGAGCAAATAATAACTATTGTTCCCACTTCTGAGCAGAGATACTCCTCAGGCTCGGGCCTGCTGGGAAGTCGAGTCTTGAGCTCCGGTTGCCTCCAAGCACGAGAGACGGTAATTATCCGTAACGATCATCGTCTCGCAGCGGTTGTTCGCCGTTGATATTACCACAGTAAGCGAAATATCCGTAGCTTTGGGAATCAGAGTGAGGCGAAGCTGAACTTCATTTTACGGGCCCAATTTCCAGAGCTTTTCGTGTATGGTAGCGATTGGTCAATGGCCCATCTCCACGTGTCTGGCGCGCTCATCAGTCAGCCCTTCTCACGGTCTCAACCGGATTGCGGACGAGAGTTGCGGCAGCCAAAGCGGGATACCGGTCACTACTGTGTAAGTGTATCATGTCTCATCAATCCACCCTCGAGCTCAGGGCTAGGAGGCTTTCACTTCCGGTGGATTGCACCAACAATTGACTGGCGGCCAACGCTCCAAACCCCGCGCCAGAAAGACACCGCGTCCACGACGCGTTGTTGCATCGAGTCTCGCTGCCCATCAGGCAGCAGCGGATGCTCCCATTACCCACTCTTACAGGAGGAGTTGCATCATCTTTTGATCGACACGCAGGACGTTGCTGGGCCTCGAAAGACCGCAGTAAAAGGGCATCATGGTCATGCCTGGTCCAGGGGCCTCTGGTTGAGCCACCTCCTCCGATCATCGTTGACCGTTACAATAGTGGGCCGACTCCGCGTCTACATAGTCCCCCTCTCGACGCTGACTCGGGATCGTCAAGGAGGCGGGGCGGCCGCGTCGGCGCCGAGGCTGCGGAGTCCATCTCGAGTCTAACATATGTCTGGTCCTCTCAGGCCCTTGCATGTGATGGACGGCCGCAGCCATTGTGTTTATGAGATTAGTATCTGGGTAGCTATTTCATCAGGCTGCTTGCATAGCATGATCTCTCTTTGCTCTGTCATCCCAGGTATTGGGCGGGCCGAAATATACCTAATCACGAGGGTTGGCCGGTGATGAAGGCTAGCCGTCCGAGTCGTCTCCTCTACGCAGTAGAGTCACGGTGGAGCTGACGAGGGATTGTTACTGTGTAGAAGCTGGGGGGCTCTCAGCTGATGATCTGGCCTTCCCTCTCCACCTCAGTTCCACATTTTCATCAACCAGACCCTGATGAAACTCCACTCTCAAACGGCAATCGGTAACGGGCGGAGGGCGAGCTCTGTTGTCGAGGGAGAACCAAGCAACTGCGCCGAACTCGGCAGTTGACGACCTACTGTGTTCAATACAGTGTGAAACCTTTCGTGTTTGCTATTCAGTTCTTCGAAGATGGCGGAAATATCCGTTCACTACCTGTACTTGTACCTACCATTTCCAACGTTACCTACCTACCTTACTTTAGGTAATGTCAAGGTATCCGGAGACTTCCCAGACATCCTGTCGTCATTCGATGTGTTCCGTCAATGCTCTGAGTATCCGGGAAAACGGTGAGTCGACCGAGTCGTCAAGGTTCCGATTCCTTCAACTCAAGGGACAGTGATGGAAGTTACCAGGGCCCCGGTCCAAGCCTGCAAGCCTGGCTTCTGTGCTCTCTGGTCACTTTCTTCTTTCACATCACGAACACGGCAGACGGCGACAGAGAGGGCCCACGTGCAAAGGGTTCATCTCGGACAACGAGCTCAGCCCTACACCAGCAAGACTTAGCTTCAACGGCTTTACGTTTATGAAACTTCTCCTCCACTACAACGCTCTACCTTCTCGGTGACCAACGTCCCACGACGATTATCGCTGCTATCTACAGCGCACTAGTCAGATCACTTCCGATTCGGAGGCCGAGCATGGGGCCATCGTGATGAGACCAGGGGCGTGGTTTGACAGTGATGAGAATCCCGGGCGCCTCTACGGTCACCCCGCCAATTCCTCCTGCCCTTCCGGGCATGGGGGAGGAATGGAAATCCCAAGGATCGGGATGCCATCCCCACATGCCGTCTTGTCGTGGCTTGAAGATGGGAGATTCTGTCGACACGGTCACAGCTGAGAGAGGAGCTCTGCAAGCTTCGTCACGCAGGTCGCACCCGACAGTTCCAACTCACAACCTGGCGATGTTATTATGCAAGCCGTCTTCATCAGCTTGTTTGCTTGCTTGCCGGACGCAGATAAAAGTCACTGTACCTTACCACGATGCTTCTTCCATCCTGCAACCGGGGCATAGCCCCCAACCTGGAAGCTCAGAATTAAATATCTCAGCAGACCCTGGAAATCACTATCAGCACAACCGCGCACGGGACAATATCACACGAGAGCCGACCCCAGAAGCATCAAAAAGAGGCAAGCTGGGTGACAAGAGAGATGCGGTGTGACGGATTGTTGTGAGACGGAATTCGACTGATGAGATGAGCATAGAGACGGGAGCCTTGTTCCATTGACTCGCAAGGGCGATGATGCTGAGTCCCTGACACAGGCCGAACCCAGTGACTCGGGAAGCCTGCATGGCGTTGAGCCTGGGAACATCCTGATAGCCGCCAATAAACTTGAGGACGCCTGAAGCTCTGGCGGGTTTGATCTGATGATGGCGTCTCTGGGCCCTCAGCCACGGGTCCCCCTTCAATCACAGAGGACACGCAAACCGACAAATCCACCTTGATACGTAACTCTTGTACAGCCCCAGAAATCGGCCTTGAGACACTTTTTGTTTCTTGCAATTCCCGTCAGTTCTTCCATTTTCCCGGTCGAGGTTTTGTTCCCATTTTCCCCTGGTCCCGTCGTCTCTGCCCGACAGGACCCTTGCAGATGGAAAGGACGGGAGGAATTGGCCAAGCGCCTGCCCCTGACGGGAGCTGTGAGTGGAGTATACGGTGTGCCCACCCTCGGAAACCCCCGCGGGCGAGCAGCTGGAGCTCAGGCACACGCCACATCTGGCACCTCGAACACGGCGACACTCAACACCAACAATGAGAAGGACGAAGTGCATCGCCAGAGAATGCAGCTACTGACTTGTAGACAGAATGAGAAACACATCGACACGGCTGCTGCGACGCGGCAAGCGATATCGAGATGCACTGTACTAAACCTACCACAGTACCACAGTCCGTATGTATTTCCCCGCCCTGGGGCTTTCCATGTTCCATGCTCCCAGTCTCGCAAGACGACGCGAATGCAGTCCGATGCAGCCAGCCATGCGACCGTCCCGTCCGTCTGTGCTTTTGTGCAGGGCTAGGGGCTTCCGCGCTCGGAAATCTCAGATTGGGGGTAATGGAAGGGATTTTTGTGGTCGAAACGCTCTTCCCGCGCCGCGCTCCTTCACACTGGTTCATATCAGCGTCTTTTTCTTCATACTGTGGTATGACGGGTAATAAAAATCTCCATGCGGGGTACCCGGGCTAATTAGTGCCACAATATCGACTTCTTTTACACTAAATATACCAAACAGATAGCTAGTATTTTGTATGCATCCCGTTGGCTGCAATGACGGCTTTGCAGCGCTCTGGCATTGAGGCCAGCAGCTGCTTCAAGTTGTCGTCTGGCAATGCCTCCCAAGCCTCCTTAACGTATTCGCGAAGCTTGTCATATGATGGTTTTTCTTCAAGGCCATACCGGTCTTCGATCCAGTCCTTCATCCAATTCCAACAGGACTCGATTGGGTTCAAGTCTGGTGAAAAAGGTGGCCATTCCATCACGACAATGCCTCGCTCCCTGAGATCCGCCTGTGTCTCGGCAGCTGCATGCCCTGGAGCACCATCTTGCATCAAAATTAGATCTTCACCAAGCTGTGCCTTACACATCTGTATCCAGCCATGAATGACAGGGACAGTGCGTGTGCGGTACGTCTCAGCGTTGATCTTTCCCCAGTCCTTTTCCCAAAAGAGTCCAGGGCCTTTACCCAAGCCAGAGAAGCAACCCCAGAACATCCAGCCTCCTTTGCGTTGATGCTTTTCGACAATGCAAGTTGGATCCCACTCTTCGCCGTTCCGCCGGGTAACATATTGCTTCCGATGTGGCCCGCTAGTAACCCAAGTCTCATCGGTCCAAAGGATCTTTGCCCATTGTTCAAGGGTCCAATGTTCATGCTCTTGGGCCCAAGCTAGACGGAGTTGCCGGGTTCGTTCGGTAATCGGTGGCTTCTTACGAGCAACTCGCCGGCGGAAGCCGAGTCGATAAAGGGCGTGCTTGATCACCCACACGCCGAATACCCCAGCGAAGATGATAGTCGAGAGTTCGAGGAAGCCCATTCGACGGGTCTTTTTGCTGGAACAAACAAACTGAACAAGCTCTTCTTCTTGCTCTAGCGTCAATGTCCGAGGCCGGCCAGTGCTCCGGTAGGCAGTTGCATCGGGAGCGCGAATCGCAGTCCGGATCTGGGCCTTGGTATAGCCAGTGATGCGATGGATCTCGGCTTGGCTTTTAGCTGCATCGAAGTATAAGACTCGAACGCGTTGGCGTTGTTCGGTGGTCAACTGTTTCGTACCACTTGACCCTTGTGGCCGTGCCATTGTATTGCTGGATTGCGTTGACTGCGTTGACGAGATGACTGCGTGGACCACGTTGACCAGATGGCTGTCGAAAAACAGGGGGCTCGATAAGTTCAGCTGATTGGTCAAAACGCGTTGGGTGTTTTGACCCACAGGTACTTGACTAGGGGGTTTTCTTTATGCACGCGACCACAGTAAACTCAGATCCGTCTGTGATAGGGCGGGGGACCTGAGCCGGGCTCCATGAGCGGGCTTCACTAGGCTGGAAGGGGTCATTCTCTTTTTTTTTCGATTGGTCAGATGGATGGATGGATTTTATTCCGCCCGGAGACGCTGAGCCTACAGGGCCTTGGCACGCTAACCACATACGATTTGTTTGGGCAGATAACTGGGGGGGAAAGATCGGGGCCGGGAAGTGGGGGGGATGATTGGCTGCTCAGCCTGCCCAGGACTGTTCTCTGCCAATGGGATTTTTGGGGTGTTTGCTTGGACCTGAGAACGGCAGTTGTTGACGAGAGACGGGAAAGTGAGACACGCAGTCGATGGGTCGGGCAGTGCGGACTTTGGACTGTGGTGGATGTGATGGCGATACGAATAATAAATAAACTAGCATCAGCTTTTGAGCTTTTTGCTTCTTCTTTCTTTTTCTCGTTGGATCTATCTCTGCGCTGGCAGAAAGTGGCTTGATAGGAGCAAACCTTCGGGGCGACGGCCAGGTTCCTGGCCCTTCCGACGGGAGTCCGAGACCGTTCTCGCTCTACCAGGCTAAGAACTTTAACGTTACCTACTGTGGTACTGTGTAAACTCGTCTGGGAACTGGGAACCGTGCATGCGCGCGGGCGGGAGGGACACTCTGAGAACCGTGGTTCGGAACCGCCATCCGGCAGTTCCTGTCGTGTCCTCTTCGGATTGGGGAGGGCTCAAGCTATACTCGCAGCTTCTAATCAATACACAGTCACAGAGATACCTTTCTGAGAGGAACGGGTTGGTGACGTGCAGATAGCGCTGTGCACCGTGCCCAGCATCTCAGAATCACGGTTCCACCCCGCCGGTTCATTGCCTCGCCTTGTCCTTCCATCCTTCAAGGTTGTTGGGTGATATCGCTACGACCTCACACGGGTATGGCCATGCCTGTTCATTTATCATTATTGCCTGGATCGCTCCCTTGCGGGGAAAAGGGCTGGGCTGGCGAGCTGTCAAAAGACCCTGCCGTGCCGGGCCATTGCTACGCTTTTAAATTTACCCAAGGTAACTATGGTTCCAGTCCTGTACCTGAACTATTGTGGTTATTTTTCAGCTCGGGCATATCTCATGTGCTACATAATAACTCAAAGCCAATACTCCATGCCCCCCGCTCCGGTGAATACAAAGGGGGAGCGGACGGGCAGCCGACCGGCAGCGGCCGGGGCTTCAAGTCGTTGGCGAAGACGGCGCATAAATCGGGAAGCTCGATCATTCGTTCGGTATAAATGATTGATGGAACCGCGTTGCTGAACGCAGCTTTTGCTCCCGCGAGAGTCGAGAGTTTGTGTAACGCGAGAAGAGGCAGACGCGATCTCTCTGATAGTTGATGGTGAGCAGGGGGAGAGGCTAGTTTGTGCCGAGACCCCCCTGAAATCCATGGTTTTGTTCACCCAGGTTATTCCCCATGTTCCGGGCTATGCTTGACATGATGGGATCTCGTGCCTTAAGGAACTCTGTCTGATAGAGCTCAGGTCTCGAGATTCCGAGCTTGTGAAACGGAGCGGGGAGTTTCATATCTGGCTGGAAAGGGGAGCATAGGCCTTGATGGCGCTTGGCCGCGCTCCATATGTTTCGGGGACAAGTGTATTTATATACTTCTGGATCCAGCTGTTTGGACGACAACGGTTACGTAGAACTCCCTTGCTCTTCGACACTGCTGTACAGCCATTGAAGAAGACCCCTCCATCATCTCCTATCACTTTCTGGTCGATGGGGAAGTTGGGATATTCCCGAACTCCTGGAACTTGCAGTGCTACGAGTCACAGCTTCTGTGTTCTTCCGATGGTCTTTGTAGGGTGGTGTCACGTCGCTTTCGATGCCTTCTTCTGGTGAACAGGTACTGTGTACCTAGTCATCTCGGATGGCGATGGCACGTCTATTTTGATCCAACGGTATCAAGAGACCGCACCCTTGACGGTGATGCAGAGACATCACTGGCGGGTTTCCGAACTGCGTCGCGTGTGCTTCGTTTCTCTCGCGGTAGGCGTGTATAGCGACAGGTTCGCCGGTTTAAGCCGTTCTTGTTCTCCTCGACTCGAAAGATGACCGCCAGCTCTCGGGTACAGCCGCGACATCGATGTTTCAGGAGACTGTCTGGGTTGGGCTTGAGACTCTTGTGCAACCGAGAAACAAGGCAGAGGCGGCTGTGCGCCTCCCAGGACTCGGTGCCTCGGCTGATGGAAGCCTAAATGCTAAGCCGAGCTAGAAGTGATCATACGCCTCAAAAATAGGAGGAGCTTTACCTCTCTCTTCATCGTGGACGGTGCGAGATCGTCGACTTGGGCCTTGGGGCCAAACGGTGCAAAACGGTGAGTCTTTGTCAAACCCGATTTTTGTCTAGCGTGTACATAGATAGATATCGCAAAGATGGTCCCGTCGTTCAGTGACCGTCTCGGGCACTCCCTATCATTGAACACAACCCCTGGCCCACGGCGTTCCTGCTCTTCTCTATCACCTTCACTAGCCAGCAGCCGGGCTCTTCCTAAAGCCGTTGCCCCACAATTTCTTCGGCGAAACAGCCAACGCCATCCTGTTAGGAACTTGGGATCGGAGAAGGCGCCGGGTTTGCTTCGCGTAGAATCCCGGGATAACCTTTATCGATCCTCCATTCCACCGACGACCCAGGTTGCAGTACCACAGTATGTAGGTACCCGCAGGGCCGCCACAAGCACCGAGTACCTGGCAGGCATGCTCCGAGCCGAAAGTTCGTAACAGGAGCTGGCCGATTCCGCCGCTGCTGCCCAAGGGAACAAGCTCAGATCGACGGTTGGCTTGATTTCAATTACCCCCACCAGCCTTCCCTTTGATTCCACTGTATGCATCTTCGCCGTTCCCCCCAGCCCCGGCCCATCATCCCCCCTTTCGGATAGGCTGCAAGCCAAAGATCTGGTCCGCTGACAGTACCCCCTCGCCAGCCTTGTCGCCGGTTACCTCACCAAAGAGGAAGGCGTTCTTCTCCCTGCTGAGATTTCCCCTCTTCCTTTGGGCAGTGCTGGCGCCGCCTCCGCTGCTCGGTGGCCTACCCGACGACGAGATAGACGAGGAATGGGCCTGCGGGAGAGAGGATGTGGTGGTATCTGGCTCCAACATCCAGGCAAAGGACGACTGGGCTAGCGTCGACCGCGTGGGGATGGGACCTTGTGGTCGCGGCTCCCTTTGGACGGCCGCCGGTGGAGGCGGGGTGTCCGGTATGACCGTCAGGACTGTTGGAGGTGAAGGGGAGTTTGCGAGCTCCGATTGCAGAGGAGGCAAAGTGTCCTCGTCGTGATGATCCGTGTCCATCTTATCGAGCTCAGCAATCAACGGCTCGGCCTGCGACCCTGCCGGCGGCGAAGCGAGAGTGCTGTTCTCCTTGCTTGAGTCGGGCGTTGACAAGGCCGTTCTGGTCTCGTCTACGGCAGACGAGGTCATCACTACAGGAGTGGTGTCAAGCGCGACCGTGGGGGAGCTTATTTCGGCAGACCCTGATATGGTAAGTGTGCTGAGGGGAGGGAGTTCCTCCTCTGAGAGCGCGAGCGAGGGATCTTCTAAGCACGCCCTGACGAATTGGATCTTGGCCGCGGCTATCTCGACTGTCTCGAGATGCTGCTCCTTCTCGCCCTCGAACCCTGAGGCCGCCAGCAGCTTGAGGTTCGTGACCGACTCATCCAGCATGGCAGCCAACTGGCGATTTCTCTTTTCCATTGTAGAAACGGTTGGTGGATGATCCGGAAGCGGTGGGGCGGCCTCTCCAAACAGCGACAGCGCGCGGCCTCCCCTGGTCGTTTTCCGGTTCTCCTGGATGCCCTGCACGTTGCGGCGAATCTCACCCACGGCATCGCGCACAGCTTGGTTGAGACCGAGCTTCTCGCCTCTTTCCAACACGTTCTTGGCGGCCCCCTGGAGGAATGCCTCGACGCCGCCGGGCTGTTGCAGGATCCTTGCCGGCAGTGGTGACCTCGCGCCGAGCGTACGTTGGCGCAAGCTGTGTGGTTTCTGAAAGGATGGCGTCGCGGTGCGTGATGGGGCTGGTGTCGTGAATAAGGAATTCGCGGGGCTCTTGCCAGTGTATTTGAATATCAGAGTGACGCCGCCAGCGGCGTCGAAGTGGCCCTTCAGGTACAAGGCGTCGTCAACGAAAGTATGAGGGCCATGAGGAGGCGGAGGCGTGGGGTATTTTAGCATTAGTTGCAGGGCGACTGAGTAGTCGGCTTCGAGCACTGCTGGGTTGTCAGTGCTGTCCAGGAGCTTTGGGAACAGGCGGTGCGACTTACGAGTCCAGCGAATTCGCAGCAGCATGGCAACGCAGATCAAGTCGATCAACTCCAGAGTGGGATCATAAGCGAATAGTGTATCCCAAAGCGAGAGCAACTGTTCGAAGCCAAACTCTCTGCCAAACAATAGTCGGATCCACCGGCTGGAAGAGTTAGCCCCTGACGGGTAGAAACATCAGGGGCAAGTACTCACATGAGAAAAATCTGCGGAAGAACTTCAATATTTCGTAGGTGGTTCGCCAGCTCCTCGTCTATCTTGGTTAAAGCAACCTCGTGGATGTATTTGCTCCTTTCAACGATGGTATTCCTCTGTGGGGTATCCAAGCCGTCACTCCCGTCGACTTCGTAAAAGGGGCCGGCACTTTCCATGACCTTGGAGAAGAGCGCAAAGGCATCGTGCTCGACAAAAGCCGAGTCTAGCATCTCAACCATGAGGGCCTCGGCAGGGTCGTCAGTTGTCACGGTTGCCCGGTCCACCGCGTCCTGGGCCACCACCCAAACGATAGGGGCAAGCAGCTCATGCATGCCTTGGCGATATCCGCCCACGCCGGGATTGAGTGCGCAGTAGAGGAAGAGGATGTCCAGGATCATGGTTTGAACGCGCTCCTCATGGTAGAAGAGTTCATCAGGCAGCCGGCAGACATCTTGGAGTATCTCGGCGCGGACCGTGTCGTCCCTGCGCACGGCGTTCCAGGGCGAGTCTGGGTCATCGGCCAGCGGGTCAATGGCGAGGGCGGCGAGTTGCTCGGGGTGCCTGATATATCGCAGGTGGCGATCGCATAGGGCGCTGTAGGCTGCACGAGACTGGCGAGCCAGCTCAGGCCACTGTTCGGCGGGCGCATACCTCCACAGCAGGAAAGCCTTCCAGCAGATGGAGCGCAGACCAGCTGCGCAGGGGCTGTCGGGGCCGTTGAACTTGACGGCTCGTTGCAGGTCGGCGATGCTGGGTCCCTCTTTGAACGTGCCCTCCCATCGCGATCTGGTGTAGCGATTAGCTATTTTGTGGTGTCATTGATGGAAGAGGAAAGGGTTTCGCACTTTGTTTCTGCCAAGGTCCTCATGACTGTTTGGTGAGGGGCATGTTCCGATCAGATGGGAAGGGAGCTATCATTCGGTTACCGAACTGTAGAATAGTCCGCTGTGGATTTCAATCATGGGAACATGAGATGTTGACGACGTGAAGGTGTTGCCTTTTTCACTGTAAATGGCGGGCACAAGACTGGTAAAGTGTCCGTCGCCTCTGGTTTCAGCCCGAATCGGCAGTGACATCGCAGCTCTGCACACAAAGCGGTGCATTGCTGTGGCATCGTCAGCGGGTTCCAGGTTGCAGTGGGAGCGGTGCGAGGTGGGTCTTTCCAGGTCCGACAGTCCATCCCCACCCACCAATCGGTTGCCCTCAAACCAGGGGCTACCAGGGAGCCCAGACCCCAGTCTCGATCCCTTGGCCGGCAGCAGCAGCCCCTGCCCATTCGATGCTGCGATTTTCTTCAACCTCGAACTGCATCGTCACCGATGCAAGACGAAACAACCTGGAAGGCGATATATCAGAGGCTCAGCGGCATCGAAGCAACTTTCGACACAACAAGTCGAGTGACTCAGCGCAGGTCTGTGTCGGCCTTGGTCTATCTGCTCCACTTGTGCTTGCGAAGCTTTGAGAGGAACAAGGGCCCTTGCTAGCTGATTGTCCACGGCTCACGCTAGGCATCGCCGAATACCTCAGCTACCCAACTCATCCGACTCCACAACAACGGGGACTCATCAGCCCTGCTCCGTCTCCCTCACTTAGGATCTCAACATTCACCAAGGTCGACACCTCGTCGCCATGATTGCATGGCCCGTCCTCGGACAAACGCGGGAGCTGGAAGATTCATAACCAACCACCATGTCTGCAGACCTCTTTGCGGCATTCGGGGATGTATCATCGCAGACACTCACACCTGCCCCCCAGCAGCAGGATAGGCAAAATCAGGGCACAACGGGAACACCCTTAGCCACTACCTTTCCGGCCGCGAAAGATCCATTTTCGTTCTTGTCCTCCTCTACCTCGCTGCCGCAGCCCACACAATGGCCTCCATTGCAACAGCCGACAACAGGTCAAACCATTGCATGGCTCACGTCGCCCATTGGCGAGGCTCTGGGGAACGATCCATCAGAACAGATCAAGGAAGACGATGAGGATGGCTGGGGCGATTTCGAAGTCGCCCCAGCCCATCCCTCTCCACAGCCTGTTCCATTAAGCACTGCGACTTCTCAACCTCGAGCTCGTCTCACGAGAGCGTCAACCATCGATATGATGACCAACAAGCTCGTGGACTTGGGTTTTGAGACCTCTGCCCCAGAGCCATGGCAGCACCGACCATCCTGGGATAAGAACGCCCCAATACCGCAAACGCAAAAGCCAGCCCGCAACCCTGACCCCAACGTGCTTTTTGACGCCGATTTCGAGGCCGAGAGCGGTACCCACGACGATGAGGACTTTGGTGACTTTGAGACAGAAACAACCGCTGCAACCATCCCTCAGGCTGCCCCAACAGCATCTGCCCTTGATCTCCTATCCCTTGACTCAGCACCAGCGCCCCCCAAGAAGCTGCCGCCTGGCCTGACTCTCTCAAATGCAGCCCTCCAGGCCAGCCCAGCATCGTATCCAGAAGCTCCCAAATCTCCTTACGGATCCTTCCAACAGCGGAAACCCGAGCCTGTGAAGCAGCTCCAAGTCAAACCTCCCTCAGCGGTCAAGAACCTCAAAGAGGCGAACGAGGCGTCGCCATCGCCGATAACGGCCTGGCCATCCGTCGAACCTGAGGGGTTCGGCAATCGATGGGAAGAGTTCAAGGACTTCCCGAATACCAAACCCATCGCAACCGACATCCAACCCAAGGAGAAGAAGGCCACGCCTGCCACAGTCTCAGACTGGGAGTGGCAAGATTGGGGTCCCACAGAAACCCAGCCCGCCGCAACCAGCATCACCACGCAACCACCCCCGACAACAATACCAGACTCCAAACCCGGCCCTCCACCAACTAACATCCCCCCGCCCGCCATCCTCCTCTCCCTGTTCCCTTCCCTCCTCGACCTGGCCTCCCCGTCCCTGCTCAAGCCCCTCCTCACCCTCCCGCCAACCTCCCCGTCCTACCAACGCGTCCTCGCCGCGCAGTCCACCCTGGCCTTCCTCCAGGGCTACCTCGCGCTCGCCACCGTCGCCGCCCGCCTCATCACAGGCCGCAAGCACCGCTGGCACCGCGACAAGTTTCTTGCCCAGGGCATGTCCATCTCGGCCGCGCCTTCTTCTTCGAGTTCCGGTGGCGGCGGCGGCGGGCAGAGGGGCATGAAGCTGGCGAGTATCGACAAGTCGCAGGCGGCGCACGAGGACCGCGAGGCGGCCGAGGTGGTGGCGGCCTGGAAGAGGCAGGTCGGCAGGCTGAGGGGCGTCGTGGCGGCTGTCAGCCAGGCGCAGGCACAGGCGCTGGCGCAGCAGGGGGCCAGCTCGAAGTTGAGGGTGCCCGAGGTTGCGGTGGGGCTGGCCGTGACTGTGGCCAGGGGGGTGCCCACTGCCCCGCGGGCGTGCGTGGTGTGTGGGCTCAGGCGGGATGAGAGGGTGGCTAAAGTGGATGTGGAGGTTGAGGATGTCTTTGGGGAGTGGTGGGTTGAGTTCTGGGGGCATCGGGATTGTAGGAATTTCTGGTTGGGCCATGAGAGGGAGTTGAGGCAGCGGTGAGTTGCTTGTTGTGATTAGGATGGGTGTGTTTTGGGCGTGTAGCGGTTGTTTGTTAGCGAGGGTTTGAGGTTGGACTTGGGGACCAAGATGATGACGGCTGGCAGCGACATCACGGGGTCACGGGTCTTGCTTCGCGGTTATGCGGCTGGCGTTCAAGAATCGGGGTCGAGGCGGCGAGTTGTGGACCTCCCGGTCGGGAGAGCGCCTGTCTCAGGGGGTAGAGGAGCGTGGACCTACAATACCTACTTAGGTTATCACAAGGTATGGGTCCGGCTGCCTGGAAGGTGCGGTAGCGGCTATGGGCTCGAACTGGGATGAACTCCCGTCTACGTTGCCTACTAAATACAAGGATTTCACCGGGCAGTCTGTAAGTTGAAGACCTGGGGGCGGAACCGAGCCGTGATCGGCTGGCGACGGCCGCTTCAGACCTGCTTCCACAGAAAGGCGATGAAGTCCGCGACCGCAAGCCTGCTCTACCGCGGTTTGCATCATCTGGAGGAGGGCGTCACTCTGGCATTCTCGCCACGGGGCGTAGTAAATAAGTGGAAAATTCGATGGGCTCGGTATCCCAGAACTGGTGGACACGCAAGCCATGGTCAATGGGCGAGGCCGGTTTCTCGGGTGCCAGGAAGGCTGGTTCCCGCATACCGTACCTTACCAAGCTGAACGCGAAAGGACAGCAGCGCAGTCCGGGCATCTCGTAGTCGTCTGCCGCAGTTGTCGGGGGCGACCCGACCATCGGCGCGTCGTCGCGAAACGGTGTCTGTGCCGCGTCCAGGCGGACTCGCTCGCTCACCAGGAAATCGGAGTAGAAGGGTTAGGGTTGACTCGGGCCTCGGCTCCGAGTCCCCGACTCCCCGCAGCATCTCGGGTTCCTCAAACTTCAAAACTCTCAACCTCTCTTTGTATCACCACCTGGGATCTCATGATTCCCCTGTAAGTTCTTCTCAGTGAACTCTGACTCTGAACTAGCTTACGATTTAATTAACTTGCAATTCACATCATCTTTCTTTTCAGCAATCGGGCACAACCTGAGAAGTCGACTTTCCCTTGATGTGAATCACAAAATCGCATCAACCATCAAGACAGCAACAACCAGGCAGCCACCAGGACACAAACCTGTTGTAACCCGCATCGCAGTCGTTGCATTGCAGACTTGACAAATCCGCATTGGTACACCCACACCACCAACATCTCGAATCCTGATGTTTTCTCCCTGACTGATCAAAATAATCTGTAAAGGGAGAGCAACAACATCAACAAGAGCCCGCTCTGTGGGCCTCTTTCCATTCCTTTCGGCCCCCAACTTCCAGATCAGTCGACTTACATCTCACATCCAAGGAATTAACCCTGCACCAACAACGCCAGCATCGCCTAAACCAGCTTGGTTCATCTGATTTACCAAATCTGATCGGTCGGCCCCAGTCCGGTGTTCAGCGTCAACCCTACCCCCCCAAAGCCTCAACTCCCCAGTCGGAGTCGGCGACCTCAACCGCACAACCACAACAGCACAACGCCGGGCCCAACGCAGGGAGATCAACTCGGCCTCTTTTTGATCTCCTAGAAGCGGGGTCAACTAGCGAGGAAAAGGGAAGGTCAAAGCGCTACTTCGGTACAGTACCCCTCTCATCTCGACTCCTAGACCCAGCCCCCAACCCAGCCGGAGAGCAGCAGGGTGAACGAGGTCACACTTGTGTGTTCCTATGCTCCCAGAGAAGAAAGAGTTTACGTCTGTTGCGTCTACATCCCCTCTCTACGACACACATTTGCGACCCGTTTGATCTTGCATTTGTACGTCGGCGGAGGGGGCTTCCTCATGCACGAGCATGGATGTCTTGAACGGCCGTACGAATATACCCTGCCGAGCTGAAGTCGCACGATTTCCTGCATTCCCACCTGCATCGTCAACATGGTTTTCCTAAAGGGTCGATTGGGTCGGAGACAATCCGATTGACATCAGCCACTCACAGATACTCCCGTCCTCGGCAAAAGCAACAAGGGGGGGCGCTGGCTAGGCCCATCCGCCCTGCGGCCGCCATGTTGCAGGTGATCTACGTTACCCGCCATGGGGTAAGTGCTACCCCGACCTCGTGGCTGCATTTTCATGTCTCAGGTTTCAGGGAGGGGGTTTCGAGGTCCTGATCATGCTTTTCCACATGTTGCTCAGTCGGGTTACACGACAGAGCCTTGTGCAGGCCCAGGGAGGAGGTCTGCCTGTACGAGCAGCTCGATTAATCATTGTCTTTCCCAAAGCGTCGAGACCAACCTGGAAGTCTTACACTGCTGCAGTGGCATTGGCTGACACGGGGCAGTTCCGGTCTAACTGGCTCGTCGACCCGTCAAGCGGCACCTACACGGCCTTCATCAAGTCTCCGACCGGTGGGGCCGCTGATCCGGCCTTGACGGCCCATGGCGTCGACCAAGCGAATGAGCTCGCCGTCAGGCTGCTGGCCGCCGACCCGCCCATCGAGCGTGTCTACTCCAGCCTCTACTACCGCTGCCTGCAGACCGTCGAGCCCTTTGTGCGCCAGGCGCAGGAGGCAACGGCCGGAGACAAGCCGGCCCTCAGAATCCGGGGGGAGACCGGACTGGGCGAGTGGTACGGCTCAGCCGACTTTGAGCACCCGGTCCCTGCCAGCCTCGAGAAGCTCGACTCGCTGTTTCCGGGGCTGCTCGATCTGAGCTATGAGCCGGCTGTGACGCCGAACCGCATGGGCGAGAGCATCGATGCACTACACGACCGCGTGGCGGCGGCCCTCGAGGTGTTGATCGCCCAGTGTGACAGAGACGGCGTGCGTGCCATCCTATTGTGTTCCCATGCGGCGGTGATCATCGCCCTGGGGCGTGTCTTGACGGGCCACAGGCCCACCGCTGTCGAGACCCCGGATTTCAAGTGCTTCACCTGCGGACTGAGCCTGTACCGACGTAGGCAGAGCTCGGAAGTCGAGGCCGGAGGGAACAATAGCAGGGCGAAGCAAACTGCAGCAGAACACGATGCCAATGTCCAAGGTCAGGATAGCTTGGCTTCTGAGTTCAGAGGGGATCGAGGATTACCAGGGGGCTGGGACTGCGAACTGAACAGCGATTGTGCCCATCTGTCGCTCGGTGAGGAACGGGGATGGTGAGCGCAGCCGAACTCGTGTCACTTCTCGAACCGGACTGACACTAGACGCAGGGCGTTCTCCGGGGACGAGTCTTTCAAGGACATGGCGGCGGGCCAGAGCATGCTAAACACCACCACCACGGGGCTGGGGGTCGCTGTAGACGACAAGAGCAGGTTTTCCGGCCGCCATGCGGAGGATGGTCGGGGCAAGCTTTAGCCATGCCGGCGCCACCGTGTGCCGTCAGCGACCAGTCTGGCATATACTGTGCGTGTGTGTTTTCTTTCCGGTGGCAAAAGCCCAAGAGGCTGTAATTGAGATAATCAGGGCACGGACGAGATGGCATCCATCCCTTCGTCGACGCTGTCGCCATTGAATCGAACTGCGTTGACTTGGTAGCTTCAAATAAACTTCCGAGAAGGTTTGACATAAAGCCGTTGTGCCTGCTTCACATATAACAGCTCGGTCGAGAGGTTGTGCGACGCCGGAGTTCAGAGTTGATAGGTATGCCACAGCTGCCGTGTTACTCGAATGCCGACGGAGGCCAACCAGCCGCAGAGGGGTTCTGCCATGGAGGTGTGCCAGATGCGGCATCGTGGAAGTTGCATGAGGGGGTGGCGGCCCGGACTATCACCCGCCATTCCAGTGGCTGGCGGCTCAGCAGCCATGACAGATGGCAGGCTTGGGGTGCTACGCCTCGGGTATTGTGTTCGCATGCCAGTTTTCGATGGATTGGCACCGCCCAAGGCAGCCCCGACCTTCTAGCCCGCTTTTGGAAGCGGGAGGGCCAGAATGAATGTCTTGCTTAAGATAGTAGTGTGGCTGAAGTAGAAGTTGCCATCAGGTCGGTTGCAGAATGTGCTAACTCTGTCCGCACACTGGATGCCATGTACAGCGAGTTCGATAGTCGGAGCGTCGGAGGATTCCTCCAGGGCCAATGCCTGTATTCGGTTCGAGAAGACGAGAAGGGAATGTGATATGTGACAATTTCGAAGCCTCCCTGTGACTCGAGAGCTGAGTTAACGACATCATCCTTCCGCAATGGCCGCCGCTCACCCTGCAGTGGATAAGACGGAACACCGCAAGCACCTTGCGTTGGTCAGGTCGTCAAAGTCGGGGTACTTTTCCCCCTCTTCTCCACTGTGGGGGAAACTAGTGAAAGACCTAACTAAGGGTACTCCCGCCAAGTCCAACGTTCTTCTTCGGTCTTCAGAGACGAGCTACAAGATCCGCTGAGCGTTGGGCCATGGATACTCACCATAGGCCGCCCTACGATTTTGGTCGCTTGATGCAAGATGCTGATGGATGGATGGATGGATTTTATTCCGCCCGGAGGCACTGAGCCTAGAGGGCCTTGGCACGCTAACTACATACGATTCGTCCGCTTCTCTCATGATCTCGCACAAGCCCTTTGAGTTGCCCTTTGCGCAAAGCTTCCCAATACCTCTCGCCTCTTGCCTTGATTGATAGCAGATCGTCTTGGAGGTTACGTTCTCCAAGTGTTCAGCGTCCCATCTTCAGCAGCTAAAGCGGGATCTGCTGATTGAGGCTGTGTGGCGTTAGTGAGCTCCCCTATTGCGACTGATCCAGTCTTCGTTGTTCCTCATCTGCATCCAATCTCCCTGTCGCCATCGCGTACTTGATCGTAGTCCTGACTGCTTTCATGTCTGGTGACCACACCTTTGGGTCCGAAGGAACTTTCCCTCCAAGGTAGAATGAGAGGCTCCCTCGTCTTGTCACTGTACATCGCAGCATGTCTTCCCTCAGGGCTGTCCATCTCACGCATCGCAGCAGAAAATGTTCCACTGTTTCCCTCGCTTGGCCGCAGGGGCAGAGGTCTGACTCGACCGCTCCAATCCTGCACAGAAAGCCGTTCAGTCTCGCCATACCGGTTCGGAGTTGTGCCAAGACACAAGCCTCTCTTCGCTTCAGCTTGTCATAGAGATCGCGAGTGTGCTTGCCAGGTAGTGCCACGTCGATAGCCTTTGAGAACTTGCCCACGCCTTCAGGAAGAGCTCTCTCCTGTCGCTGTTTCGCCAGTGCCAGCCTGATTGCGGTGGACTTGGCCTGGGGCATTTGGAGGTTGGGTGTGCCTCCTTGCCTTGCAGCCCTTTGCGCCGCCGCCTTGGCTTCCAACCCCAACGCGAAGTTGGCTTCCACTGGTATCCACAGGAAGTCAACCGAGTTCCCTCTCCGTTGATGCAGCCTTGCCAACTCGTATATTTGCCGTATAATGCCTTGGCCGGACTGTTGTCGTGGTTGTCTGATCGCTGCCAGCGCCGACTGGTTCCTGGTAACGATGGTGATGTGCCTGTGGCAAACGCCGGCCGGCAGGCTCTCCAAGGCCCTCGCGATCGCTGCTAACTCTGCTGTATATGGATTCTGTTCCTCCCTTGTCCCGAGCGTCGCAAAATAGTTTGCTACGGTCTCGCTGGCCCTGCTGAAGAGAGTGTCCCGGCCGTGCAAGATGCTGGCTCCTTTGCCGTTTTCGAGATCGAGATTCCTGCAGGTGACATAACCGCATGTGGGCCTAAGCTGCTTGCGGTATGGCGGCATCATCCCACCTGCCTGAGTTCGCGAACTGCACCAATCACGGCGCAGACCGCTCACACCAGCGCCTTCTTGTTTGGGAAGAGTGTTCTCACGAGCTCCTTCTTGCGATCTCCCTCACCAGACTGAATCAACCTGAGCGCAAAATACCACATCAATGGACAAAAAGACACAGCAAAGCCAAGTCCAATTGGCTCGTTTATCAACTGCCTTCGCTTTTGGGAGACGGCGCTGCAGGCGTGCATTCCCGCCTTGGCGTGGCTTCGGAGAGGCGTCCGAATCTTTTCCTGAACCGCGCGAGCACGCATGCATCCTCAACTCTCAAGCGGAGGCGACTCGGTACCTAGGAGACTACCACATCAGCGCTTCTCAAGAGTCAGACATGGAAGATTCTGTGGTAGGAATGTACGACGGTATCTCCCACTCGGCTGACTGACGATAAGCACATCTCCTGCCGCGAGCCCTACATTGACAAAAAACTCGGCTGTATCTGCCTGCTCATCGGCTACCTTATGGAATCCCACTATGTACCTGTCGGCGAGGACTCTTCTGCCAAGCTGGAAGACTTCAGATGCCGAGGGTCCCCGTCGCTGTGGCTTCTTTCCGGATGGGGTCCTATTGTGCATTTGGAACGTACAATGGAGGTTGTTGCCAAGCACCACATTTCCATCGCCGCTTGATGAGATGGATGTTCAAGGCTGCCAAAGGAATAGGTGCTTTTGAGGCTCGGCAAGGTACCTTGGTCTGCAATGTACCATCTCCCTATCTCTGGCATACCGGATTATTCTTGGCTAACAATTCGCAGCGCTGTCCCCTGTTTTCTGAATTAAGCTTTCAGCTCTCTTGGTTACAATCACAGTCATGTCAGATGTGAGATGGAGACTATGGCACCCACCCTCTTGGATATACGCCCCGTACCAGTTGCTGCCGGAGCCGAGTCGCCGGTCCGCCACCACCACACCGGTCAGTGCCACACCAACCGAGAGGCGCCGGATTTTGAGTGCCGCAGGTCGCCGGCAATGCAGCAAGGTCCTTGTGCCTCGGATAGATTCAGTCTAGCCGCATGTTGACTCCCCCATCTTGGTTGCCGGAGACCCTGGACCCTTTGGAGGAGCGGGGAAGGCAGGGGTCTAGCAGCTCTCCCTAGCCTGGATCGCCGCCATCCACCCCTCGGACTGCTTGACGAGGCTTGGACCTGCGCACTGACTTGCCACACCTCCGGTGAGACGTTGGTACACCCAGATCGGACTGTCTCCTTGACAACCGGCAACTCTAGATGTCCCACCTCCCCGGGTCCCACCTCGCGGTTATGCGATGTCTTCACCCCCCCTTCACCCCCCCTCCTTTTGAGAGACCTACAGATTGGCTGATGGTGTCGAGATTCAAGCTCCTGCAATGGTCAATGGCCGCTACTGCATCCTACATATGCAGTACAGAGGATCTCTATCTAAAGGTGAGGCCGTGGTGAAGCTGTCGAGCAGAGATTCCCTCTCGGGAGCATCGCTCACGGCTTCTCGTCGTGTTCCGGACTTTCTGTACGTATATAGAGGTTGACGACTCTCGGCCCTCAGACCACCTTCATCCACCATCTCTCGCAGCTTCTGTCAGTCGTTCACAACAGAGCCTAGGCCGCGGCGTACTTCCTCTGGATTCTTGCATCATTTACCACACCATCTCATTCACTCAACCATGGGCTTTAACACTCTGAGTTTTGCCATCCGGCAAGCCGACAGGGAGCCCAGCACGGGACACACAAGACTGCCCGCCCTCATTCCAAACATGGTGTAAGGCGACTCACTGCGCATCCACGACAACCAGCGTCTTCCCCCGATATTTGTTCTCCTGGGTGACGTGCCCCGCCCCCCGGTTCAGCCCCCGCCTCATACCTTCCTCCCTCCGTCACCTCTTTCGTCCCCCATCGGCGCATTCTCATCGCCTTTTTCGACCTCATACCCAACCTGGCCGGCACTCCCTCCCCGCCCCCGGTCCGCAGCAGGCCACGAGCAAGGATTTTCCCCTCCTTCCACTCCCCTAGACCCGCGAAGAGCATCGGCAGACTGCATTACCTCTACCACTCGCCCTTGTACCATCCAAGACCAAGCCCAGGCCCCCTATTATCGAACAAGCCCGGGCCGTGACCATCACCGCCAGAGACACACCACCAAGCAGGCCGTCCGCCGTCATCGGCAGCCTCCCTCCCCGGAGTCTCCCCTCGCCTTGTACGAGCACCAGCTCGACCCCCTCGAAGCACAAGAACCACGATGGCTCGGAAGCCCCTTCGAGTCGCCCAGGACCGCCAACAGCAGCAGCAGCCGCCGCTCCCGCTGCAACAACAGGGGCGCAGACGACCGAAAGCCGAAGCGAAACAACCAGCCGTACACCTTCGAGCAAGAAGCCTTCATGATCTACCATCGCGAGGACCTCCATCAAAGCTGGGAACAGGTCCGCGCCGCTTACATGGCGCGGTGGCCGGGCATCGACCGCACCGTCAACGGAATCGAGTGCTACTATTACCGCACCAACGGGGTGATGCCGGCCACGACATCCGACAGGCTGCTGTTGCTTATCGATCCCGATGTCGACTTTCCGGCCCCCCTCTTAGCAGGGCGCTGAGGAGCGGGGGCAGCAGCCTCGGGATGGGATGATGGAAAAGGAGGCGGTGACGGGGATGGTGGTGGGGATTGTTAGCAGTGGTAGGAGCCTCACGCCTCCTGCAACGCCGCCGGCGCTTGAGAGGGGCGGTGGTGGGGTTGAGGATGGTGTGGAGGGAGAAGAGGAGGAGGAGGAGGAGGAGGAGGAGGAGGAGGAGACCAAGACGAAGAGGCCGTGGTATAAATATTACAAGGGCGCGGCGTACCGGACGCGGCAGGTCAAGTGCCGCAAGGCGAAGGTGACCCTGCTGGAGCGGTTCCCCGAGGAGTTGGTGGACGAGCGGAATGACTGGGTGCGGGAGGAACATCGCGTGCTGGCGAGGGGTATCGGTGAGTACCACCTACCACTGCTACACATTTCACCCCTGTGTTTTTGTACACGGTGCTGACGACTTTTTAGCTGAGAGACGACGCTGGCAGAGAGAGGAGTGGATCGCTGCCAGGAAAGGGCAGCCGCGTCGGAGAATGGTGCACCTCTGACTTTTGCTTCCCGTCGCTCCGTCTTGTCTTGCCATCCGTCCGTATCTCCTTCTGCTTCATCTCCTTCCCTTACACACACGCGGGTGCACGCACGCACACAGTCTCTTGTTTTGGCTCTCGTTCAATAACCCTCTCGTCCATACCCTCATCCCTTGCCGCGTACATGCTTCACGATGCTCATGTTACCCCATGTTGACGTCAGGTGGCGCTGTGCCAGACAGCCGCGCATATTTAATGGAAACCAGCCCATGCCACCACTTTCCTTGAACCTGTCTTGTTTCCTTTTCCAATCTGTATCAAAAGGGGACACAAACAGCCGAGTCGGAAGCGACCACGGCCGGAAGAGGGAAATATGGGAGGCCCAAGTCTGTTTTTGTTTGATTGGCCGGTGTTTTGTGCTTTGGCCTCGTTCGTTATACGACCTGATAGGGGACTCGTTGGGTAATAATGATTATGATGATGTGATGAAGATTGGATGGACAGATATGATGACAGGACCTTACGACCTGTTCAATCTATCGCTGCTTACTTGAAATGTATGTAGCATGCGCAAAATCGATAGTTGCAAAACACATACAGATCATATGAACCTCGGACGTGATATCAGCCCAATATACCTACGGAGATCAGTGCCTATCCTCGATTCACTCAAGCGTCCCCTCGCCATTGTTGGCCCACTTGAGGCCGTCGACCAAGAGGTCATTGTCGACAAAATCTCTCTCGTCCCACTCCTCCATGTCCGAGGCATTCTGGTTCATGTAATGGTACGGGTTCCTGTCAAACTCGTCATCCCAGTCGAGATCCTCGTCGGGGTAGTCCGCTGTATAGTGGTCCTCGGCTACACGGCTGGTCAGCTGCCTGATGAATACATGGGGGTTCTGTAAGCCCTACCATTTGAGTCTTCGTCATAATCACCGTACTCCTCCTCACTATCCCCTTCGTTGCCGTAAAAGAACTCCATCTCGGGGTCGGTATCGAACACGAGCAGACCGACGCGGTGTAACGGCACCTCGCCGTCCCGCAGGCGTTCGGCGGGAACACGCTTGTATGTCTCAACAACGTAGTCCTCTTCATCGCTTGAGCTCTGGGCGTCCTTCTCCGGGGCTGGGGGGTCCGCTGCCGTTGTATCCGCTACTCTCGAGGCCTGAACATCGGGATGGCGTTCGAAATAGCGCTGGCTCGGAGCTTTGGGCTTGAGGCGTGACTTGGCGGAGCTGTGCTTGGATGTGGTGCTCTTCTCCTCTGCGCGGCTGGCAATCCCCCCAGGCCTCGAGACTTCCATGGCCTGAGCAGTCTCATCAACACCCCTGTCCCTGCGGTCGCGCGTTGCTGGGGCCAAAGACGTCTTGGTGCTCTGCTCGTCTTTGCGGTTGAGGTTCCTGGCAATCTCTTCGAGTGTCCAGGCATCCATGGCACGAGCAAGCGAATCCATATCCATGCCCGTGCGGTCGTTGCCCATCGACGGGGGAAGTGAAGGCTGCGCGCCTCGCGGTTGAGTATAAGCCCTGCGTCCAGGCCGTTTGAGTTTCGTTGGACGGGGCTCCATGGCGGCAGCCGGCTCCCCGTCTGTTGGTGAAAGGGCTTTCGATAACTCGGCTTTGGCCGGCTGTGGAACTGAGGAGTTGGCTTCACCCGGCGATTTTGATGGCTCCGACGATGTGGCCTTGTGTTCCTGAATGGTGGCCTTCAACGACTCCCGGTGCTTCTTTGCATCTCGTTCGACAAACACAGCGGGCGCTGTGCGCTTTTTGGACACGCCAGCGGCCGACTGGGGCGCAATAAAACTCTTTAAGTGGAAGCGTCGAATGTTCTCGGTGGACGGATGGCTGACGGTGGTCACTGCTGGCTGTTTCGAAGCAGCGAGCCATTCCGGGGCCTTTCCTGACGTCGCAGCATCCTTTGTATCTGGGCGCGCAGCTGCTTTGTGAGCGCGCTTGCGTCGCCGGTTCTCGTCGCCTTCTTCGGTTGGTTGGATGATAGGGATCGCTGGGGCAGGAGGTTTGACGGGCGGTTCGACGGCATCGATCTTCTGATAGACCCAGGTGGATTCATCGAACCGGGATCGCTTGCTCGGCTCGATCCCTATCGTGCAGCTGTTAGTCAACATGAAGCGATACAGGCTAGCAGGAAGACAAAGGGGGCACAGACGAAGGTAGTCGACAAGGTCTTCATCAGCGCCACGTTTGCGCTTGACATGGATGGTGTCTGGTGGAATGGTAAGGCTGGCCATGGCAGCTCGTAGGGAGTATGCTGACTGTGATGTCTTTGTCTGAGTGAGCTCGGAGAAACACGGCGTATGTATACAAGGCAGCTCTAGTTTGTTCGATATTGATTAGCGTGGCGCATGACGGGCGCTGGACGTCAATGGATGAATCTGCACAGAATGCAAGGTAAGAAAACAAGGAAGATTAAAAAGAAAAACCTTGAGGATAAGAAACCAACAAATCTACCTCCATGGTAGACAGAGATAGATGATGGCAAAGAGGAAGAGGAAGAGCAAACGAAAGAAAGCATGCCACCTGATTCCGTGGAGTCCTGGACTGCGGTGGAAATGAAACAGGAAGTGTAATTACCCGACCCAGTTCCGCGGTAACCACTGCAGCGTTGGTTTGTACTGTAAACTCTCCAAAGCGATGAATCCGACATAAAACGCGTCTCATCTAGGCGAAACTGAAGTTGACGGTGAAACAGAGCGCCCGCTTTCCCGTTGTTGAAGGCACTCGTCCAAACGATATTGCCACTGCAGACCGCCCTATGGCCGCTATCGATAGGGTAAGGTACTTGGATGACGGCATGACACGGATCGCTGCGCAACATCAAAAGTTTACTTTAGCGCGGTCAAAGTCTCAGAAATGGGTAGCTTCCCGTGGTACAATCCTTGTCGGTACTTTGACAAGGCGACGTGAATGTAAGGTGTACACGGGTCCTCAGTCTCTACCTTAGCATCTATAAGGCCAATCCAGACTTCAAAACCATAGGATAACCCAAGTAGGAAAAACCGAGTAGTCTATCATGCTGAAACCGGGGCTTTGATAGGTACGGAGTACGGATTACACAGTAGACACTTCGCAGTTAGTGGGGTTTGGTGGCTTGAGCTTTTTGCTCCGGCGGTTGAGCTCGAGCTTTCTCCACTTCCATTCCTGGCCGACAAGCTCTTCGCACCGACACAGGCAGTACCCTCACGATGCTGCCATCGTCATTGCTCGCCACTGCGGTGCATTTTGTCCGCGCCAATGGGCGAAGCAATTGGGTCGCCGGCATCTGTGCCAGAATTGAAGATTTGGAGCTGGACATGGGCCAGTCCCTCTTCTATACAAAAGCCCTAAGGGAGGTCAATGGGCCATCACAGCCGCAGGTTTGCATCGAAATCAAGGCACAGGAGGGGTCCATCCATCCAATTCCTGTCGTCATTCTCAAAAGAACCTCCAGCCTAAGGTTCAGCGCTTGCCCAGTTTCTGCGCTCACCCTCGGGTCGGCGCGACGGAACCCCGACATCTCGTCTGAGCGTCCTGCAGCTTGCAGGTGCTGGGTTCATCTCGACCCTTGGCTTGCTCGGGGTTAAACAAGGCTCCTTCTCATGACTTGCCAGTTGCCGGTTTCTTCAACCTCTTTCTAGGCTCTGTTGCTTATCTTTCTCGGTTGACCTACCTGCTGTGCTACCTTACGCCGCGCTTATTTACGCACCGCACGTCCTACCTTAAGACTGTTCTTCAGCGGTGTGGCAGTCCATGCACGCCGTGAAACAGCCGCAGGCGGCACCTGTTGGTTTCGTCAGACTTACCTATTAATCTCCTCACCAGTGACGCCAGCGGTTCAATTAATTCATGTACTCAGACACACATATATAAGCTCGACCGCGTAGCGAGGCGCATCCATCTTCGACAATCTTGGATACCACTTCTCAAAGTCTCAACACAACATCGAAGCGCCAACGTCAACCCAAGCTCGATTCGATTTAACAACCGCCATCTGTCCCACGGATCCAAATCTTCAGCTTAACCATCATGGCACCTACGCAGATCCCCGTTGTCATCACCTATCACAAGCCCGGCACTCGGCCGCCCATCTACGTAGCAGGCACATTCTCCAGTCCGCCATGGCAGCCCTACGAGATGGAGCGCACGAGACGGGAAGACGCCGAATATGACTTCACAAAGGAGATCCGCGCGGAGCCGGGCTCCAAGGTCCAGTACAAATTCCGCGTTGGTGACGGAAACTGGTGGGTGTTGAAAGACGACGGGCCGACCGTGACCGACAGCGCCGGCAACACGAACCATGTGTTGGAAGTCAAGCCTCAAGAAGAGTATGTTCTAAGGCGTGGGCGATGCAGCGCGGCGAAGTGATGCTGATTGTTCTAGCCTGTCTCATGACCATGCTCCAGAATCTCCGAAATCTCAGCAAAGCCACGATGTCGGCGGCGACACCCCCTTGTCGGCTGCCCAAGCTGCCACCCAACATGCCCACTCCTCCGTCGAACAGGGTGCTACCGATCGTTCGGGTACCGGCACTCCAATCTCAGCAAGGGTCGCTGCAGAGGTGGCAGATTCTGCCGAGCGTCTTCATGAGGAGGTACCGCAACGCAAACACGCCGAGGCTGGCGCAAGCGGCGATGGCGGCGAGCCAAATGCGGCAGAGGCGTTACCCACTCGGAAGGCGCCTGAAAGCTTAGAGGTATGTATTCCTTTCCGTGCAGCTGCCTCGTCTCCATGACTGACGATAATAGAGCACGGTTGTGATATTGGAACCCCCGCCTGACTCGGGCCGTCCTTCAAAGGTGCAACACCGAGGTAGGGAAGCCACGGACGATCAGGAGGACTTCATTGCCGACAAGTCGCCACTTTTCGCACACGAGTGCGTCGGCCTGTACGAGTCAGATGACGAAGAGACGGGCCAGGGGGACAGTCCCGGGGAGGATGTGGCCGAGGATGACGAGCGCTTCTATCGCTCGCTCGTCGAGGACATTGATCCCGATCAGATCGATCTTAATGATCCGACGTTGGAGCGCTTCCCGTCGGCCCGTGACGACATTATGCAGGCTGTGCGAAAGCTCGAAACAGGTCTCCCAGCCGACCAGGCATCCTTCGAGGGCAACCCCCGTTCTCCCGTGGTCATGTCGTCACGGCGGGGAACCGAAGACATTACGGGCGATTTTCACCTGGCTGCCCCGCAAACGCCTGCTCTTTCCTATCATTCCTCAAAGAGATCGGCGCGGGGTTCCGTCAGCTCGATTCAGGCGGCAGCCTCACTTCACTCCATCTCGGAAGCCGAAGAGCAGGCCGCCGAGCCGGAGGAGGCCAACCCCCGCCCCGCCGTGGTTTTCACCAATCCCCTGAAGCCGAAGCCCAAACATCTGGAGCTCCCAACCAGCGAGGAAGACGAGGGCGTTGTCTTGAAGGACGGTGTGAGTCCCAGGACGCTCAAGCCAATGCATCGCCCGGTTCCCATGTCCGAGCCATCCCCTCCCCAATCTCCGCCGTCCACGAGCAATGCATCCGGAAGCTTGGCACCCGCGGAGGTCGAACTTGACAAGGACAGAGAGCGCTCCATGCAGGAAGTCATCATCCACCCGGCCCCACAAGTAGATCAGCCCGGCCCCGCGGAGGCGGGTCCGCCCACGACAGCAACCAAGGAGGCAGACCATCGTCCAGTGCCTGGTCACGCCCAGGCTGCCGCGGCAGACACTGCCCCTTCCAGAACGCCCAGCCAACGCAAGCCCGCCGCCAGCCCAAGCGAGACAAGAAGCAACAAAGAACTGCAGCAGGAGCAGGGCCCCATTGGCGAGACGCTCAGACGCCCCAGACACGACGACGACGAAACGGCAGATCAGTCGCCCCCGCTTTCCCCGAGGACAAGCCGCGCTACAACCGAGTCATCGACGGCCAAGGGGCCCCGTGCCTCGGAGTCGGACGACTCGGAACAGAGCAAGCTTCAGGAGGTTCCCCGGAAGCGGTCCGGTGGCGGGAAGCAGCCGCGGGTAGGGGTGAGGGTTAGGTCAGCGCCTGGCCCGGCAGCGGCGACTCCTGGCCCGGCTTCCGGTGCGGCTGGCGCGAGTGGCGGCCATGTGCCTCCGGCGCCGCCCAAGAAGCGCGGGGGGTGGATTAGGGCCATCTTGAGATTTGTGTTCGTTGAGGTGATTGGGAGGATCATAAAGGGGGTGCTGCGATTGTTTGGGGTTGGCAGGAGGAGAGAGGCTGCCAGGCGTGAGAGCGTAAGAACGCGGGCGTGAGGAAGATTGCTCTGCTGGTGAGATTGTGGATGTGGATGGGTGTCGTTGGCTTGAGCTGTCGAGGGTGGGTTGTATTAGTATGTGTGTATGTAACTCTGGTTCAGGGGTTGCGGTTCGGATTGGTAGGATAGTGGGCGGCGATGCTGCCGTGTTGGCTTTTTGGTTGTCGATATGGCGTGTCAGATTGTTTGAATGGTACCTCAGTCAGGGGCATGAAGATTGGTTGGGCGGTTGTGCTGTACTCTTTGCTTGAGCTGCTTCTTTGGAGAGGGTTGCTCTGGAGTTGATCTTCTTCTTGTCTCTAGTTCCATTCTTTTCTTGATTGTTTCCTGTTCATGCCGTTACGTGGCGAAATATGGGTGTACTCACGACTTGGAGACTCGCAAATGTTGCAGTCCATGTACTTACCAATTCTCTGCATCCACTACAGATCGGCTAGCTCCTGCGGACTTAGCAGGTCGCTCCTCCGGTCTGCGGTGGCTCATGCATGATTCGCAGCCGGCAGCTACATTGGGCATGTGGCTTGCATGACAACCACTCAGTGCCATGTGAGTTGACAGAATCCCCTCTGCTCCTCCCTCACACCCTGGCGGATTCCTTCCTCAGCGTGGGCCACGGGCATGAGCTAAAATATTGCTTCCAGCATTCTGAGAATCCACCGTCCCTCCACCGCCGACTCATTCTTCACGCGTACAGTTATTGTATTGTAGTTGAGTCACCCACCTCTTAACTTCCTCCCACCATGAATTCAAGCACCGTTACGTGCACAACACGGCCAGCGTTCCCCGGCGGGACAGCACCAGGGCATGTATCAACAACCTCACATGACCCCCTCGGCGTCGCGAGCAACGACCCCCTTTCGCTCATGACGCGCCTTGTGTGCCGCCAGTTCGCCCGAACCCTGTACCCCTCGGCAAACATTGTCGAGCCCCCAGAGCAGGGCCGCTGCTCTTACACCCTCCTCCTCCCAGACGACGGCATCATCCTCCAGTTCCGCCCGCCCACCCATTGCCTCGACCTCGACATCACGGCCGCCGCAAGCGCATTCTTCCCGGACCTGGCGCCAGCCACGACCAGCCTCTGGGCCGTCATCGACCCAGCCACCGTGTTGGGTCGGCATCACGACCTCCTCAACGACAACGACATCAAACACCAAAGCCATCATCTCACATCGCCCGCCAGCGACTCGGACAGGACCCTGTTCATGTACAGCCAGACCCACATCGACGGCGTGCCCCTCTCCAGCCTCCTCCTCACCACAGACGACCCGCACCGGCATCCGCGCCGCCAGCAGGAAAAGTGTCCGCTGACGCTGACGCTCTTGACCGACTCCGAGACACAGCTAGCCTCCCTCCTCCGCTCGCTGGCCCGTGATTACTTTGCCCGGTCCTACCGCCATCCTGCTCCCTGGGTCCTGCTGGACAGCCCATGTCCGGCAGAGCCCTCATCCTCACCTCCACCCCTGTCCCCATCATCCCTATCCTCGTCCTCGTTAACACCATCATCATCTTCGCCGCGCGCGCCGCAGACACACGAAGCTGCTGCTGCTGCTGCTTCTACTGCTGAGACAGCGAACGAGGCCGATATCATCACGACGGGAGGGGTATTGTTGACGGCCAAGCGCCGGCGTGTAGGCCAGACCCTTCGCGAGCGGATGCAGTGGATGCGGCGGGACCTACCGAGCCGGTTCTCGTCTGTGCTGGAGCAAGTGCGGGACGCCATGGACGAGATTGAGCGGTGCCTCCCGTGGGTGCTGACGCACGGGGACTTGGGCGCGGGGAATGTGCTGGTGGACCTTGACCTTGATGGTCTGGTGAGGCTGAAGGGTCTTGTGGACTGGGCCGAGGGGGAGTGGTTGCCCTTTGGAGTCGGGCTGTACGGGCTGGAGGAGATGCTAGGGCGGAGGGTGGAAAATGGGAGTGGTACGGGTAGGGCCAGGTTCGAGTACTATCCCTATGCGGAGCGGTTGAGGGGGGTGTTCTGGGACGAGCTGGTGGCGGCGGTGCCTGAGCTTGGGGCCGACCAGGAGCTGCGGGCGAGGGTCGAGAAGGCGAGGTTGCTAGGGCTATTGCTGTGGTACGTTAGCCGGGCTCCTTGCCTCTTGTTTACATTGACTCAGGGGCGCTAACAAAACCTTCGTCACACCACAGGCACGGCATAGCTTTCGACGACGGCGCGCTCAACCGAGTCGTCGAGCCGGGCTTGGACGACGAGGAGCTACAAAAGCTGGACTTGTTCCTCATGGGGATAGATCACCATAAAAGCAGCACCGCCTCCGCCCCCGTTCCCGATGAAGCGGGCATTTTCAGCAATTGGCCACTCCGGTCCGATCAGCCACGGCAAGAGTCCCCTCTCGATCCACAAGTTCCCGGGCAGAGGAGTCCCTCCGCAACATGCCCTCGAGGTACCACCACCCGGCCGCTGCCCCAAGAGACCGCACTTCAGGGGCACCCGACTGAGATTCCTTTAAGGGGCTGATCGCTTTAGATAGTTTTCGAGCGTACAGCGGATTGAGTTTGCTAGACAGCGCGCAATAGGTAATTTGAGTTCAATGAGGACCAAGCTCCATCCCGTCGTGGCGCCGTATAATCCCATTTATCTAGCCATCCGTCCATCATATTTTCCATTCCCTGATCCTCTCCACACGTCAATTTTCCTTCAAATATGAGGCATCCATATTTACATGTTAATGTTGGACCCACCCCCCCGGTCAGCTTCACCTCATTTATCCCATTGATTAAGCCTTGAGCAACCTCACTAGCTCATCGACCACAGCATCGCCCATCTGGGTGGTCCCAGCGCTGCCGCCGAGGTCCTTGGTCAGCGTGCCGTTGTCGATTGCCAACTTGACGGCGGCCTCGACGGCGGTCGCCTCCTTGGGCAAGTTGAGCGAGTACCGCAGCATCATGGCAACCGAGAGGATGGTGCCGATTGGGTTGACGATGCCCTTGCCAGAGATGTCGGGGGCGGAGCCTGTCAAGCAAGAATACATCAGCTCAGCTCTATCCACCTCCCTAGTTGTTCTCCCCCCAGGCGAGAAGAGAAAGCAGCGAGTTACTAAAAAAAAAACCTCACCATGGATCGGCTCATAGATGCCGTTGCACTTGCTCTTCCCATCCGGGATCCCGCCCAGGCTCGCGCTCGGCAGCAGCCCGATGCTCCCCGGGATTACCGACGCCTCGTCGCTGATGATGTCGCCAAACAGGTTGCTCGTGATGACGACGCCGTTGAGCGCGCGCGGGTTCTTGACCATGAGCATGGCGGCGCTGTCAATCAGCTGGTGGCCGAGCTCGAGCTGGGGGAACTCTTTCTCAAACACCTCGGTCACCACCTTGCGCCACAGCCGGCTCGTGGCCAGCACGTTGGCCTTGTCGAGGCTCCAGACGCGGGCGGGCGGGCTCCGGGCCAGGGCCAGGAACCCGGCCAGGCGCGCGACGCGCTCAATCTCGGGCCGCGAGTAGGGCTCCGTGTCCATGGCGAAGCCGGACCCGTCGTCCTCGGTGCGGTCGCCAAAGTAGATGCCGCCCGTCAGCTCGCGCACCACGACAAAGTCGGTGCCGCGGCACACGTCGGCCTTGAGCGGCGACGAGTCCACCAGAGAGTCCGACGCGAAGCTGCACGGCCGCAGGTTGCCGTACGTGCCGAGCTCCTTGCGCAGCTTGAGGATGCCCTGCTCCGGCCGCACCGGCGACGACGGCCCCCACTCCGGGCCGCCGATGGCGCCGAGGAGGATGGCGTCGGCCGACTTGGCCGCCGCCAGCGCCGAGTCGGTCAGGGCCGAGCTGTGTGCTTTGATGGAGGCCTGGCTGCCGCGTTAGCAAGAGATGATATTCCCATGTGCTTCCGTTCCGGGCTCCACAAGCAGGGGTAGCTCCGTCCGGAGCTTGAGAGGGAGGGAGGGGGGAACAAGCCCGGCGGCAGAATAGGTAGGGCAGAGAGACGGCGATTCGAAGGTGAGAAATAGATGGCTTACACCGCCCATAAGGTGCTCCTGGAGGTTGAATTTGCCTGCCGACGGGCTATGAGCCTCAATGGCCTTGAGAACCTATAGCCGCCCAGTGGTGAGCAATCGGTTCTGTCTTATCCTGGCACCTCTGCCCTCGAAATAGGCCCTCTGGTTATCCGTTGTGTCGCGTGGTACTTGCCACGACGGGTCGGAGGTATGAACTGGTTTGTGTAGACGCACCTTGACGGCCTCGGCGACAACCTGTTGAACAGCATGTTAGTCGATTGCCTTTTCTGCTTACTTCTCGACTCGTCCTGACATCGACGGGCGCCCCAATGGTGCAACATACCTCGGGACCGCAGTGGTCACCACCAAAGACGACAATATTGTGTGTAGCCATATTATTTTTTGAACCTTCCCTCGTGAGGCGCTTGGTTGGGCAGCTTTCTCTTTCTTTCCCCAGCAGACGGCGAGGAGTGGCGGATCGAAAGTGGAGGAGGGGGAGGAGGAGAAGGAAGGAAGGAAGGAGGGGCGTGGAATTGAGTTGGGACGGTTGCCAGTTGACCGGCAAGCCTCTTGAAAATCAGAGAGGCCTTTGACTAAATATTACCGGAGATGGAAATGCTGAGAATGGGGGTGATAACTAAAAGGTATGCAGCTCTTTTCGCTGCGTTGCCGTTCCTGCGTGCACCCCGCCTTCCGAGGTCGGCGCTCCGTGGGGCAGCTCGGTATCTATCATCTCCAGCCCGCTTTACGGAACCCGGGCTCGGGGCTTCTGTATCACCTCCCGAGATCCGCCGAAACATGATCCGCGCTGGCATCGCCTGCGGAGAGCCAAGTTAGAAAAGGGACAAGATGATGGTATCGTAAGCTCATGTTCTTCATTCACTCTATGAAAATATCGTGGGTATCACGGCGAGCAGTATTTGTCTGCAGAGTTGGCTGTTGCCCGCCGTCTTCTTATCTAACATGCTCCGTCTCGTCCAAAAAAGCCATCAAAGACAAGCCAACTACCTTATTCAACCACCGCCTCTGATCAGGCTTTAGCGCATGCTGTCATATAACTCGTTACTCCGTCTTGTTTTTCCCCCTTCCGTTCTGGTGCCGGAACCCTCTAAAGTCAACCCTTCACCGGAACGATTTCAACGACTTGTGCGCCAGCGGCGACGAGACTGAGCCAGGAAGCGCGACGGCTCCCGACAAGCGGCCGTTGTCTCGGAGCCTCCCGCCTCGCATGTTTGGTGTGTTCGAGCAAAACGCACAGATATATATTGTGGGTATCGTCCGTTGCGTGATGCTTACGCATTGGCCATGGACGTATAATTCGCAGGACTCACTGGCAAACACGGTCGGCAGATTTAGCAGTGCACCACTGGGAATACTGACGGCCAACTAGAGCATTACAACAGAGAGAATAGGACAACTCACCACTGGATCAGCAAGTCATTCCGGCCCGCCTCCGCCCGGTTGCAGACACACCGCACGCCGCGGGCCCCCGTCTCCGCCGTCGGCGTCGGCAGACTCGCCTCGCTCACCGTCGTCGGCGACGAGGACGCGGGGTAGCCCGGGTGCTGATGGTGACTCGAACTGGCCCGCTTTGGCTTCGAGCTCGACCCATGTTTTTGCTGCCGCGTCTCGCGCAGCTTCCGGAGCTCGCTGAGCGCGTCGCCCGAGGCCTTGCGCGTCGGCGTTGTCGACCCATTGACCACCGTTTCTCCGTCACTCTCACCGTCGCCGGCGTCCTGGGATGCCCCCTGAAAGCTCGTGTATGACGTAGTGCTACGCTCGCTCATGCTGCGTTGCAAGCTGTGGAAGGGATGAATCGTCGTGGGCTTTCGCGGGTCCGGGAGTGCAAATGACGTGTTCCTGCTCGGGATTATGATGGGCTCGTCATCCGTTGATGAGTCGTCGTCGTCGTCTGATGAATGCCACGGCTGCCGCGGCGCTTCAGAATACGAACTTGAACTGTGCCGCTTGACGGCGCTCGACGATGCTTCATCTACCACCACCACCGTGGTCTCTACTCGTGCGCGACCATCAGAGTCAATCGTGAATTTCGCCTGGGTCCTCATCTGTGGACCTGATGTTTCCGGGATCGACGAGAGGCTCGACAAGCGGTGATGGTGGTGGCTACTCTTGGACGGCGAGGACCTCCCGCTCGGCCTCTGGGGCTGTGAGATGACGGGTTTGTTGGCATTCACGCCCGCACTGCTCACCAGCTGGGACCGCGGTCGGGGAGCAAGGGGGGGCAAAGATGGCCGCCCAACCGTTTTCTTCCCTCTGTTCTCGCTGAAGCTCCGCGAGAGTTCTGGGCGGCCGATCTCCTTGACCGGGGAGCTCGCCGAGGCCCGATCCTGTTGTTTCCTGGGAGTCGCGTCCTTCGCGCTGGACGAGCGGCGCAACTCGGCGCGTCCGCCATTTTTCGGCGCCGACGCCCCCCGGCTGCCCATTTGACTGTTTTGGCCAACGACGGCGTTCGTGTTTGGCCCGAGCATAGCCTGGTCAAACGAGACGGTGTCAAGATTCGCCGTCTGGGGCCGGCTGAAAAGGACCCCTGGGTTGACCACACCGCTGGCATCGCTGATGCCGAAAGGGTCGTCGATGGGGGTGGGATAACTGGCTGCAAACATTGAGTGGTCGGCCGACGAAGTCGCTAGCATCGACATGGGCGGTTGCGAAACAAGCGAAGATCCGTTCTCGACACCGGCCGGAGGCATTCCGTTTTGGTCCGGCAGTAGCTGATTCGATCTCGTCCAATCCACCAGCCCCGGCCCGTGGTGCTGGGTTGCGGGCTGCAAGACCCCTCCGTTGGTGGTGAAGTCGATATCCATACCGGCGAGGCTCGGGTCGGGGTCCCAAAATGATCTCTGAGCTCCATACGGCGCCGCCGCAGCCGGGGCCGAGAGCGGATAGCCGAACACATCGCCCTGGGGTGTCATGAAGCCGCCCATGCCCTGCTGCTGGGCGGACGCCAGGAAGTGCGCCTGCTGCCCATAGTCCTGCTCATTCTGCATGGCGCCAGTGTCAACCTTGGGCGCAAGCTTACGCTCTCCCTTGCGAGCTGACGGGGGAGGGGTTGCTGTCTGGCCTTGGGGTTCCGCGATTTTAGTGCTACGACGAGACTTCTTCGCTGATCGTTCGACAGATCCCGGGAGCTGGCCAGCGGCGCCTGAGTCTTCAAACGTTGGCGTTCGTGATAAAGCCGGCGATGAGCGCAGGACTTTGGAGGGTTCGACGGGGGGCAACGACAGGCTTGGATTCGGCGACAGCGCATTCCCATAAACCGCAACCCCGAGGCCAAGTCCGTCGGTGGACAGCGAGTGTTTCTGGTCGGCGCGACCTAAGCACGGTGTTGCAGGGCCGAAGTCTGGAAAGGGAGTGCGAGAGCCTCTGAGATTCCCGGGTGTGGCGTTGAAGACGGAATACTCCTCGGCAAAGCGAGGAGTCCACCCACTCGACTCGTCAAACCGTCTCTGGCTGTGCTTGGGTGTCTCGAATACTGGGCTCGGCAAGACGGTCGATATCGATGTCCGTCTCGGCGTGGGAGGCTGGGCGGCTGAATCACCAAAGCTGTGGGAATGGCACAATCAGCATCGCAAGCAGACACCGGGCAGCATTAGGGTCTGGCCGTTTGAACAGAAGAATGGGAGCGAGCGAACCTGGAGCCAGACTGGTCCGCACTCATAGCAGGATCGGGTCTGTTCGGTTTGAAGTTTATATTCCAGGGAGAGCATGGGCCGGAAATACAAGCGATGGAAATGTTGGAGCCGGTGCTTTCAAGAACACACTTCGAGTCTCGGGATGGAGAGGGCTGTTTCGGACGGTAATGGGGAGAGCTCGTCGGCGAGAATCGAGGGCTATATTGTTCCGGTCCAGAAGTTCTTGGTTATCACCCCAAGGTCGACATTCGTTTGGGTACACAAACAGACATCAAACTGGGAAGCGCCGGTTAGTGAACGGCTTTTTTCGTAGGGCGGGGCTAATGGATCGATGAAGCGGCGCGGACTGCGGAGCTGATAACGAACCTTGAGACGAGGGCGGGGTACGAATAGCCTCGATGTCGTGCAAGCCGTCAGGGAGACCTAGCAACGGAGTTTGAGCAGCGTCGGCGATGGAGGTAGGGCGAGGTATAATCGTCAATTGCCGGGGGGGGGGCTGAAAGTGATGTGGTACCGTCAGGTCTGTGCAGGCGGGATGGCAGTTCGGAAGCGATGAGCGGCACGGATGCTGAATGGCGGAGATTGGAGATTAGCTGAGAGTCAAACACCGGCGTCCCTCTTCTGCCTCGACATGCATATCAACTCGGAATGGAACAGGGCGATCTTGGAGAGGACGGTCGTTGCTTTCGCACACAGGCTGGGGTGCTCCAACGCAGAGTGCTGCAGAGATGGAGCTTGGGGCGGCCGGCGGCAATGAAAGAAGCTCGACACTCCCAACGTCAGCCAGAGGTTTGTCCCTGTCGTGCGACCCTTCTCCCTGGCAGAGGAGGCGGCTAAACGGGTTCCCCCGCGGGCAGTCGGTATAGTTCCAGGCTGGACGGTGGCTGGCTGGTGCGCAGCTGTGAGAGAGCAGGTGGGGTGAGGGCTTGGAGGCTCATGCAAGGCCCGGGTGCAAGCTCCTGCCAGAGAAGTTGGACCGTGAATTCCAAGACCGAGAGGGATGTGGAATGCCGCTGATGAAAGATTCACGGCTTGTCCTCGGAATGGTTCCCAATTTGGCAGTCGTCGAGATGGCAGATCAGGGCAGGAGTCGTGTTGTGGACTCCCGTCGGAATCTCAACGTCAAACCCACCAGTCGCAGGTCCGAAGCGGATGCATCGGGCGATGAAGCCATGGTGCAAGCTGACCTGTCCACCTTCCTGCCCTGGTTTCTGTTACATGGGATGTATCTGTATCTAACAAGCCAGTGGAGTTTCATCTTCAATCAGGTCTGCACGCTCGAAGTCGTCGACAATCGCCAATACTACTAGGTATGCTGGGCAAGACTTGCACGACGGCTTCCAGGTTGGGGGCTGAGTGGAAAGGCCCACTGCAACCGAGAAGGCAGCAGCCCCACGAGCCCCAATCAGCAGGCGACGCTGCCTGACATTCGACGACGGTGCATCCAATGGGAAGTCTTGCTCGTGATTGGCCAATGGGATTGTTGTTGGCCCACTTTTTCTCTTTCAGTGCCCTCACCGACGGCTGACCATCTTCGAGCTCCGTCGACTGAAGTCACAATTGAAATGTCGTTTCTACTCCGTATATCTGTTTTGTCCATTGAGAACGACCATCACTTGTATTCATAACACCAGAGGCGGTGGTCTCAAAAGGCTGACCCATACTGACTACTTAAGATAGATATCTTGTCAACGCTCGACACGGATATCTAGTTCCCGCGCCTTCTGTCAGCCATGGAACAGTTTTGAAGCTACCTCTCCGTGATACATGGCGGTGGGTCACGTTCCAGGTGGCAGCACAGCGAGAATGAGAGACATCCATCTACAGAAATATATAACCCAGGGATTCGGCATTTCCAAGGTACTATTATTCACTGACCTGTCGCAGTCCTTCGGTTCCTGCGTCAAATGCCACTCGGCGAAATTGGCACCAACAACTGCATCAGTGCCGAAAAGCCCCATGCAGACTCTCCAGCCGTGTGCCTGGCACAGTACCTCTGCACCGTTCTGAAGGTTATTCCTTGCCCTGCTTTTCGGGAGAGCAGTACGCTGATGGCCCGTTCCAGGGGAAACGACATGTTTTGACCCTCTATCCCTCCTGCATCACCTTTCGGCACCAAAAGGTCATAAACCCAGTCTCCATCGCAACCCAAATGAACAGCCATATAGCACAGCAATAGTATGCGACTCGACTACCTCTCTACAGATGAGGCCACTGCAATCCAGAAATCACTCGAAGAATACAAGGTCGCGCAATAGGGCTTCGTCTTGTTCCGCTGCGCCTACCGCTCCCAGGAGAAATTTGACAAATTTGTCGCTCTTCTCAAACAAGACGCCCGCAATTACTTTGAATGGAGAGATATGGAGCATGTCTACAACAATCTAGCTTGGACCATCATCCAAGACGCCGAGACGCTAGATGGCGCCGGCATTGTCGAGACCAGTTGAAGATTTCGGGAGTGTATTGAAGGGCCAGGGAGGCAGGAGATGCAACGGAGCGTGTTCGCTGGTGAAAAGCTCCCTTACTCGCCGGGCATGGTACAATTGACAAGATACGCCTTAAAGCGTTCCCAATGTTAGGAGATGTCGCGAGACTAGGTGAAGGCCGGCGGGAAGCGTGTTATCCCTGAGAGATATGGTTGAAGTAGGTAGATGAATGGGATAACGTTGTTAGTCGAGGTGCCGCTGCCGGGCAGAACATTTACTACGCGCCTCTTTTTCTCCAGTTTCTTTTTTGGGAGTGCATCCGTCTTGTTGACGAGGTGCACACGGCTCTTTACGAAGTAAATGTAGGGACCACTCGAGCCGCAGAATACAGTAGGTAGGTACCCTACCGTACGACAGTCAACTTCAACCCACAAGCAGGCAACACAGTATTCCCATTTCCTCCCATCAAACCAGTCTAAGCAGGCCTATCTCCCATAGCAAATTCCAATGTCTTGCCTCCGTGTAAACATCATCATCACCCACTAGATCCTCCCCCTTTACCCCTTTTCCCTCTCACACTACCCTTTTCATCCTCTTGTCTCCTAGGGTATCAATACACACAAGGTTCGTCATCATGCCCACCGACCGGCCAGATCCAGGCAGCCCAAAAGAGAAACTATCTACGTGTCTATCTACCTAAAGTGACACCGGAGCACCAGCTACGGTGCCTTATGATCAAGCGCGTTGCTTCTGAAATGAGGGAGAGAGAAGCGAAACGAAACAGGCAAGAGGAGGGAGTGTCAGGGGAAAAAAAAAGGAAAAGAAAAGAAAAAGGAGCGGAAGATCAGAACGGGGGAAACAGAGCCATTCCCTGAGAAGAAACCCCAACATGATCAAAGAAAAAGAGAGAGCAAGTAATGAAGAAAAGAGGCTCGAGAGAGGGGGTAAAGAATGTGCAAGAGCTGAAATACAGAGTCATCCTGACAACTTGTTTGTTTGTTGATAGACTCACAGAACGACCCCCCAACACCCACCATTCAACCCCTGCCACACTGAAGCAGAGGGAAGAGGTGAGAGTGGAAGAAGGAGAAGCAAGGAAAAAAGACGAACAAGAATATGGAATGGTGACACACGAAAAAGAAAAGAAAAATATCAGCCACACATCCACCCAACCGACACCGACACCAACATCAACAGCAGCAACGACCCAATCTTGTAACCGGAAATATGTAAAACAACAGCGCCTTCTTGGACAATTTGGAACTCCCACCGTGCTACCCCAGTCTATTCCAGTCCAGTCCAGTCTATAAGAACGGCGCCCCCTGTGCTCAACCATTTCCCACTGTTCCGTCTCCCAAGTACCCCTGTGAACAGATATAACCGAGAAACATCCATAATCCTATCCAGTCATAACAGGGTCATGAAAAAACTTTGCTGTTTTTTTGTCATGTGCGCTCTCCGTCATTTTTTCCTCCCTTGGCCATAACAGAAGCAGTAGCACCCCTTTTAAAACAGAAATATCGAATCGAATCGAAACAGGTCCAGTATGAGAGGTCCTAACATGTAGATCAGGTGAGTCAGATCAGATCATATTAGACAGCCCGCCCACACCACCGATGGGCGGCGGCCCAAGGGGGCTCATGATCGAGGAGCGAGGCGGCGGTGCCGTGGCTGCCTGTGTATGCAGCTGCGGCGGCAGGGGCCGGGGTTGGTGATGGTGGCGCGGCATGGGCGGGGGTTGGAGCTGGATTTTCGACGGCTGCTGCGGCGGTGGCTGGAGTAGTGACTGCTGCGAGGGCACTGGTAGGGGAGGTGGCGGTTGTTGTTGTTGCTGCTGCTGCTGCTCTTGCGTTGACTGTGGCTGCGGTGGCTGCGGTGGCTGCGGCTGCAGCGCGCAAGGCAACGGCGGGGTCTGAATCTGAATCTGGGCCTGAGCCTTGGCCAGGGTCGGCGTGTTGGCTGCTGAGACGGCGGGCGTCATCTGCGGGGTGAGCGGCTCGGGCCGGGGCTTGTTGGTCGGGGGCATGGTCGTGGTCGTGGCCGCCAGAGCACGGGTGTTGCTGCTCTCCCTCCTGCGCTTGGGCGCGTCCTTGACCTTGGGGTGGGTGTGGCACTAGCAAGGGGGCGGGGGGGGGGGCCAAGTCAGTGGCTTGGTTCTCGAGCGAGACGGATAGCTACCCAGAAGAAAACCTTCTTACCTTGTATGCGTGTCTAAACCATGTCGTCCCCTTCTTCTTGCTGCTCACGAGCGCGATCCACTCGTTGCAGCTCCCGCACAGCCCCTCCCACACATCCGGGTTCCCATCCATGCGCCTGGTCTCCTGGGGCTCCTGGAACGGGCTCCCCGTCGCGGCGCTGATGCCGTGCGTGAAGCTCTTGTCGTACCAGAAGGCCGAGTTCTTGAGCACCAGCCACCGGCCCGGCTTGCAGATACCGCACCAGCCCTCCCGCTTGTTTCCGTGTCCCCGCACCCACCTTGGCGTATACAGGTCGCCCTCGAACCGGAGCTCCTGCTCGTGCGGGACGAGGTCCGGGTCGGATGGCTTCATGTCCTCTGGCGGAGGCGGCAGTTGCTCTTCATGGAGAGAACCGTACAGATCGGGCGGGTCCGAGAGGTCGGTGTAGTGGCTGTGCCGCGAGTGCGGGTCGGCGTTGCTCTGGAGCATGCGGAATAGACCGTGAGACAGCAGCGGGGGAGGATTCTCGTACTGGTGGGCTTCTGGGTGGAAGGCGTGCGGCGGCAACTGCGACGGAAGTAGCATGCCATTATTGTGATGGAACGCTGGCGCGTTGCTGTACAGGTACGGATGCTGCTGTGCTGCTTGGAGGTTGCCGAAGCTCAGGGGCAGCTGGCTTTGGGCGACGGTGGGCGATGAGTGGTGTGACGATAGACGGGCATGGACATTGAAGGCGTCGTGCGGGTGGTGGTAGACAAACGGAGACGGCCGTCGGTTGGCGGTGCCATAGGATCCGGTCGACCACCTCTTGTTCCTGGCGCTCTCGACCGAGTATGGCGCGGCGCGCACTCCCGGCCGAGGCGACGGCGAGGCTCTTCCTCTGCTCTGTGTCCGTACCAGATCTGACCGACTGTGGGGCGTCATTCTCGGCGACGCGACGGGCGACAGCTGGGTCGACGATATCAATGACGTCCTGTTGGATGGCGGCGGATAGTCCGAAGTGAGTGAAGGCGCATCCGACAGCGCCGTGGAGAAATCATCGTACGACGTCATCTCGGACAGGCCGCCAGACGTGGAGACGGTGAAGGACGAGCCAGACATCCTGCGCGGGTGAAGCCCATCCAACGCAATCGAATCCCCGTCCCTCGGCGGACCGGAGGACCGGATGTCATGGATCGGGACCGCCTCGTCGGTGGTGTACGCCTGTCCTATCATGTCTGAGTCGAACCCTGCTATCTCGAAACTGCCGTCGCATGGCTTTCGGGCCCAGGCATCTGACGGAACGGTCAGCCCCTCCATGGTCCTATGCCGGTCGAGATACTCACTGCTGCTCCCCATGGTCGTTGCGGGGTAGAAGTCGTGATGAACCGAGATGGGTCTCAACGACATGGCGCTGGTTGTGTAATGGGGCATCTGCAAGGCTGAAGAGTCCCACGCAGGCACGCCTCCGAACCCCTCGCCAACACAGAATGAGAATCCCTCGTGGATGGTCGCGGGTCGCGGTCTCGCGCCTTCAGAAGTCGGCGTAGTCCATACTGCGTGGCCATGCGGAGCGAGCATCGAATCCGTCCTGGGCGGCAAAGTGGCATTCCCGTCCATGGTGAGCATCGGGCCTGGCTGAGGCGGCGGGCCGTTTCCGTTGAACTTGTTGCCGGGCTCGCTGTGGGTAAATGAAGGTATCTGGATCTCGTACCGCCTATGTTGTACATGTAAGTGTTGAGTTCCTGGGGCCAGTCGAGGGGAGGCGTACAACTGGCCCTGGTTTGAATCCATCATCATGGGATATGGGGCAGAAGGGGCGCGCTGGTACATCTACTACTGATGGAATGCTGAGCTGAGGTGGCCTCGGGAAAGTCAGTATGAAAGCCGCTGGGGGGAAGCGAGCCCTGAGGGTCGAGGGCCAAGTCGAGGAGGATCCACGAGGTCTGCGTGTCCTCTGTCAGGAGACGCCTGTTCTCGTAACTTACTGGGTCGCTATAAGAGACGTGAAAGCTGGTACCCAACCATCAGATCAGGTAGTGTCGACGAGAGCTCGGACCGGTCGAGTCGTCGCGTACGACGCGATAACGGCTGGAATATAGGCGATAATAACTAAGGAGTGACTAAGTGTTGTGAAGGAAGGGCAGGCTCGGGCTGAAGCAAAGAAAAGAATGGCCGATAGGCTGGCGAAGCCAGGGAGTGACAGCCGACAGCCACCGGAGCCGATAGAAGGAACGTGATGAGCTGGGCGAGGACAGGCTCGCTGAACAGCAGGTCCACACAGGGGTGCCCGTCCGGGGTGGGCGGAAGGTGGGAAACAACTTTGGTGTGTTATAGACCAAGGGCTGATATGTCCGGGGAAAGATTGGTCAAAAGAGCGACTACGGGACAGCCAGTGTGAGCTTTCGTGGGTGGGACGAGGCAAAAGGAACGGAATAGGTCCGGATGACAGGGCGGCCTAAGACCCCTGGGTATAAGAGAAGAACTACCGGAAACCGGAGCCCAGGCCTCGGGGACAAGGGAGTGGGGAGGGAAGGGCTACGTAGTACGGCCCAGGAGGTCGAGTTCGGAACACCGGTAGGATCTGAACCGGATTTCCCTGAGCGCAAACCTGACCCACGTCTGTGAGTGTGGTGGACAAAGAACGTGCTTGGCTCGTCTTCAAGGGGGACGAGCCGCAAGGGTCACGAAGTTGAGATGGGCCAATTCAGGTAGGGTGAGCAGGGCTGATAGGATACCTTCCGCCTGCAAATGACGGGGTAGCCGGAGGCGTGAGAGGAGGATTGTGGATGATCCGGGGCTTGGCTTCAGATCAATCTGCCCTTTTGGGAAAGAAAGGGAGCCCTGATAAAACAGCATCTAACGGCAGGGCTGCTGCCCACCAGATGCCCAAGATCTGATCCCAGCCCTCCTGTGTAGGGTCAGGGAGACACGGGTTGAACAGGGCCAGGGATCAATGACAAGGGAGGTACTTTGTAAGAGCCGAGGGGGCCAGCATCAAAGTGAAGGAAAACAGGCAATGAAGGGCTGAAGGTATGTCGTTCGTTCGTTCAAAAACTGGTGCCTGATGGCAGCACAATCTCAGACGAGGCGAAAGGTATGGAGACGGAGAGCTAAACCCGGTTGGGACGGTGCTCCGTCGAAACTGACGCGGGACGAGGCTGTGTGGGAAGACAACGGGGAGGGGGCTTGTCTCATCGTCTGCGTCGAAAGACGATGAGGTGGCAAGGTGGAAGGTGAAGACCAAAGGGAAGGTGGGGCCCAAAGATAGGGACGTGAAGGTGAGAGAAGGGCAATGAGCTAGCAGACCAGCGTTCACTGATCAGCGATCATGCTCGTAAGGGATCTCGCGGTCTCGTTCGACATGAGGTGGCGCCGTGTCGATCGAGCAGCCGACGCAGCAGGCGCGCCAGTGCCCCGATTCCAGCATCGCAAATCCAGCGTACGGTGGTGAGGTGATTCGAGTTGGGTTGCCGTTGTGGGAGACACCAGCGACATTCCTAGACCAGGCCAGGCCTGCTCTGTTGCGCAGATCACGGTCGAGAATGTTTGGCGCCAGTGCCAGGCGCTGTTTTGTCATGGAAAATCCCGATGTCGTTTGGGTGCCCCTGTTTTCGCCTTGCCCCAGATCTCCACATGACGGGCGGCTTGACGGTGGATCCAAACCGGCCAAGTCGCGAAGGCCAGCGACCTCTTTCCAGGGCAGTGAGGGCACAGGTTCTTGTAGCATCGGGCGGCGCTTCCCCCCGCATGCTCCAGTTCAACAAGCGTCATTGTGAACGAAACCTTGGATGACAGACCACCTTGGTAAACGGGAGCGGGACGCGAGGTCGCAGTCCACCAAGCCTTCATCTGAACCACAGGAGAGCGATCTGATTACAGTTCACCGCACTGAAGGAGCTGGCGCTGGTGACATTCAACAGGTAGACTGCGGGGGGTCGGCCGTGCTTATGATACTGGATGACAAGCGAGTCGGACTGCGACGTAAGTTGGATCCTCAGGCGGGTCAGTTGGCAGAATTCTGCCCTCTGGCGGTTTGGGAAGCCCAGTGAACATGGAACGAACGTGGTGGCTGTCGAGTCCAATCAAAACTGGTTTTATCGACGGTGCATCTGTCCAGAGACGCCAGACCATGGCTGGTTTTCTTGATGAAGAGTGTCTCGTTGGCCATTGTCGTTGCTGTATGATGGGTGGTGCGGGAGGGCGAAGTCCGGGACGCGGGAGAGGACGGAAGAGGTGTCGTTGGAGAAATCGAAGACGCGAGTCGCGGCAGGGGGAGAAACGTTTGAGGTTGACGTTGCAGGGGGCTTGGAGCGCGCTGTGATTCGCTAGGCAGATGGTCTGCTGCAACGGAACGGTTCCACAGTCCCGAGGTCAGCGCGTGTGGTCGCGGGAAAGATCAGCGGGGTTGCAAGGGTCCGGTGTCTCAGATTTTGTCGCAGCGGCCAAGGTCCAGTTCCCCACACACACTCTCTTTCGCAATCATCGACTCCAGACTCCAGGCCAAGCCCACCTTCGTCTCTTCCGCGATAGGTATTCGTACCCGAGTCGTCGCAAGCAAGTGACTTGCGATGGTCGCTGACACCCGATGCCGATGCCCGTCTTCCCGTCGTGCGCCCTGCCGGCTGAGGAATTTTCTGGAACCTACAGGCAAAAGTGTTCCAGACGCTTTCTTTGCTGCCCAGTCATCCTGATGCCAAATGCATCAGCCAACCGAACATACAAAACAACGTTACCTATATTAACTATTGTTAGCACTAGAATGCAAGCTGTGTAATGTTCCGGTACCGAAGCCCGCTGCCCCTCCATCGTCAGCATTCCCAATCGCCGCACCGCCGACATGGAGCACGCTTCTCGAGTGTTTCTCGTTCCCTTACCCCCAGGACTCTTGGCTCTGTTTTACACTAATGAACCCGACTGTCGGAGTCGCCGCGTCGAACCAACAATAGCTGAACGCAAGCTCGCTGCACCACTCCTTTGATCTCTCTGCGGGCTCGAGGCCGCAAGACACGACTGGTAGGGCATGCAAGTCGGTCGCACTCGTTGGCCCTCTCGCGTTTCACGGCTCGCAATTATACTCGGCCGGCTTCTCGTCCACTCGTCGGTGCCTTGAGCTGCTAACGACCCTTCTGCACCTTATGTGAGTCCTTTTTGGGCTCATATTGCCGAGAGTCGTCAACCTGCTCTTCCGTCAGCCGGACAAGCTGAGATCAACTCGCTCTCCGTGAGAAGAATCCTGCGGTCGAGCCTACTGTGGTACACCACCAATGCCTTCGGTCGAGCTGGTCTGGGGCGCATCGCCCAATGAGGACACCAATTCTTCAGCATCAGGCACGCTACTCCGTACTGTATCTGCACCTACCCGTCGTGCCAATATCGAATCTCGAGTCGCCCTGTCACCTCCCCTGTCTTCCCGAGCGCCCGGACAGGACTGCTGTTTCCACAGAGCTTCGATGGCATGTTCTGTGGCCCCCCAGGCAACAGCTTCACCCCCTGCTGCCCTGCCCGCAAGAGTCTTCGGCGATCCCGGCACCCGAGCCCGGTCCGGCGCTACGGTACACGGAGATCAGGGACCGGAGCTACAAGGTCGTACCACACACAGACACTGCAACCGGATGCCGAGGCTTGCACGCAAAGGTCCGCATAACATTCTGGATGCTTTGGGAAGTTATCCGGCCGTTTCACTATCAGGCTTCCCTTCAGCGGCCGATACGTCGGCTCCTTATGGACATCCCTGAGCCAATGACGACACAATTCTTCTTACCTTGCCTGAGCTTGCGCAGAGAAAAGAGGCCGCCGACTGTCTCCGCCGCGGGCTCTCAACCGTAGTGCGGTGCCTTGTCTGTCAGGCTGCCTGTGGGATGCGGCTTTCTGTGTCAATGCCGGGCCTCAGTGGACACGCGTCACAGGAGTTGTACTGTGGAGATGGATCTCCCGGGTGAGAGAAGTCCTGTAGATCTCAGGGAAAATAAGAAGGTGAGGGGGGTGGGGGGGGGGGGGGGGGGGGGGGGGGGGGGGGGGGGGGCAGGATAAACCCCGGCTCGCCCAGAGCCGACTCCGTTGGCGATGATGCTCCAGATCGCCCTGCCCATCCATGTGTTTGCTGCGTAAACGCCCCTCATCCAAATGCTAGACCGCGCCATCCGTGTTTCTCGGTATCATAAGGCATAAGTGGGCAGCGTAGAAACCAGCAAGAGACTATCACCGACTGTGTACATACTCGACTTTTACACCGCCGTATCCCACTGTAGACTGGCCTGACTCGAACGGGCGTTCCCGTGTCCGGCCCGGGACCGGGTACCCTGTCACCACCACTGACGATCTGTGACGTGGTATACCGAACACATGAGCCCACAGGGGTACGCGACCGTTGGCTGAGAATTTGTCACAAGTATAGTCGACGCCCCTCTCACCCAAGCGTTGGCAAGGCCGCTGTGCCTCACAGAGACGGGATAGAGCAACGTTGTCCGGCAAGGACACTCATATGTGGAATAAAGGGTAGGAGCTGACATATTATGCAGTGAAATACAGGACATCCGGCCAGTTAGCGCCGCACTGATGAGACTCGGAAGGCTGGCCCTTGCCGTCGTGGTGGCAAATCTGCTCGGCCTTGGATCTTCCGGCCGGGGTTGCGGTGCCTGGGCATGTCGATCTTGATGCATGTCATGGCCTACTGTGGGAGACGTGAAGGGCGAACGGTGAGCTGAGTATGTCCGGGAGAAGATGCCTGGAGTGACCATCAAGCCGTTTCTTCATTTGAGCCATGCTCACTCGCCATTCCCATATCCGTTTGATGGTTTAAAAAGACGAGAGAGAAAAGCCTTGTAATCTACTATGTAGTAATGGTGTTGTCAACGTCACTTCCAGTACTCGAGTACTTTCGAAGCATAAGGCTGTCAGTGAACAGTTTGACCAGGTTCTCCCGGGCAGCTTCTCTGACATTGGACTTGACAAGACTACAATAACAGCTGACTGTATGATAAAGCGTACTAGTAGAAGGTCAGTACTTGTAACAGAAACGACGGCTAAGTCTCATAACCCAACCCGCAAGACCCATCCCATCGCCAACCCAGCCAACCCCCCTCAATCCGTCCTCACAGCCCAATGCTTTTCAAGCTTGGTTCCAGCGTTCAGGTTCAGGTATAGCTCGAACCATTCCTTAAGCACCAAACCATCCCCGAACACAAGCTCAAGCAACAAACCCACTCCGCTAAACGCCTCCATGAACCCGCCCCAGCCCCCCGCCTCCCCCCCCCGGCATCCTCCCTTATCCCCTCAACTCCTCCCCTCATTGATCCTCCTCCACACCTCACTCTCAGCAGCAGACAGCTTCTCCCCAGCCGCCTTGGCCATTTTCACCGCCGACTGTAAGAAACCCTCCTCCTCCTCCCCACCCTCCCCCTCCCTCTTACCATCACCACCACCGCCACCGCCATAACCCCCCAACCCCGACCCGGACCCAGACCCCGACGAAGAGTCATACCTCGTCGCAAACCCAGCCGTGTTCTGCCTGTACCCTCCCGGCCCATCAACAGCACCAAGACCCAACATGTTCGGTGGCGGCGGTGCCGTTGCGGGAGCGGCAGTCGACGTCCCCTGCTGGTGGTGGTGGCCGTACTGGCGGGAGCCCTGCGTCGGCGGCGGGATGGCCATCTGCGGCGGGTAGGTCAGGCCGGGGATGATGAGTTGCGGGTTTGCGAGGGGCGGCGCGGTGGGTGCTGGTGGTGCTGGGGGACTTGCTCCCGCTCCCGCGCCTGCTCCCGCGCCTGCGCCTGGTTGTGGTGGTGGTGGTTGAAGTGATGATGCTGTTGCGGTGGCTTCTGGCAGACGGGGGACGGCGCCGGGTTGTGGGGGAGGGGGGCCTTGGGAGGGGATTGTACGGGTTGGCGTGGGTTGAGGGTGGTTGGAAGGGGCTGTGGTAGAGGCCGGGGTGCTGCTGCCGTCGGCGGCGGCGGGCTCGTTGTCTTGGGCGGCCGTCTGAGGGGTGGCGGCTGAGGCTGTGGCAGCGTTGATGGGGCTGTTGGTGTAGACTGGGATGGGAGGCATTGTGATGGAATGGCGTCTGATGGGGACCGTGTGAAGGGTGATGAATTTTGTTGTGACAAAGTGCGGTTTGACGAGAGGTGGTGAACTTGAACTCGCGGGGTTGAAGTGCCAGAGCTCAAAATTCAGTTGCGGTGGAAAGCAGCAAGTGGTGGTTTGATGAATCTGATCGGATCAAGGCGGCAGGAGGATCTCTCTTTATGTGTCTGTCTTTGAGCGAAGCCGGGCAGTGTCATGTCACTCCCGCATGTTGTACTTGTACCTACGTGTTAAGTTAAGAAGCTTGCCCTTCAGCTGCCAGGTGGTCATTCGTTGCCTGTGGGTGGCGACGTCATAGCCAGCTGGTGTCGGGCAGGACCAGGAAAACGCCAAGCAAGCGCAGACTTCTACCAATATGTCTCAGCGAGCTCGACAGATGCAAGTCATTATCGTATATTGTAGTGAGAATCATCGTTGATGTTAGCGAAGTCACGACCTCCTTCACCTAGGTTGTTGAAGACGATCAGACCTTGAGAGTGTGTGTTATGGTGAAGGTTCTCTGGCACCTGATAACGCTCCCGTGATGGCCGCCAAGGAACCATTACAGGAACGCCAACCCTGAATGGACTAGCGCACAAACCGCCGTGCCTGCCGCTGACAGGGGCTTGTGAGCATCGCGGGGCCATTGGATGCCCGTCGGCAGGTTGGAGCTGTCGACAGCCGAGACGCCATGGCATGTTCCTCGACAAATCTTCAATGAAGGCCTCCAGCTGCGGCCCAAGAGATGAAATCGACAATTTCCCTGCCGCATGTCCCACAAACGCCAATGTAATCCAAACTACCGAGCAAAACCCCACCAGACCAGCTCGCCAACATTGTGCGCAACACACTTCACGTCGCCCCACGCCACGACTCTTGAGCGCTCGAGCTGCGATCCGTTCTAGCTTCACTTCTCAACGCTGCAGTTCTATTCAACCGATCACGCATAACCAACTACTATATACTCGAATCTGCTCGGCAGGATCGTGCAGACCAGGGCAAAGATGGTGGGCAAAGTCAGCGACCGCGTCCTACTCCGGGAAGGTTGGTGTTCTTGATGAAGACATGCATTGTAGAAGCAGCGGTTGTTAACTCGCTTTCCTCAAGGATTGGAACGGACCGACAATGGCATGAAGTTGACGAGCTGGCCCGACGTGCCCCCGATCAACCAGAAAAACTACTATACGTAAGGCGCCGCGTACGGGAAGCCCTGGACCCCCGCCGGCTGACGTTGACCGCAGAGACTACATGAAGCGCGATGACCAGATCCTCTCGTTCCGACTCCAAAACGAGGCCAACAGGGACCGCCTAGTCCAAAACGCGAAAGATCGCGACCGCGCCATCAACGCCAATGGCGAAGTTCCACTCCCTCTCGACGATGAGGACGGGGCCGGGCCTTCAGCGTCCTTCATGGACCCGTCCAAGATTATCGTGATACACCCTGGGAGCCAGAACCTGCGCATTGGCTTCGCGAGCGATGCCCTCCCCAAGACGGTGCCCATGGCCCTTGCCACCAAGTACCCCCAGACCGAGTCCGAGATGCACGAGGCTCTACCACGGCGCCAGTTTGAGGGTCGGTCGGTGGACCAGCAGCACGGCGAGGAGTGGTCCAGGAAATACCAAAAGATGTGCAACGACTTGAAGGTCGACATGCGCGCCAACAAGCGCAAGGTTCTTCCCAACTCAAAAGACTTGGTGGTCAACTTCAACCGCCGGATAGAGCCCGAGATCATTTCGCAGCACAACGACCCTCTGCAGATCGAGTGGACAGACATCAGCGCTTCCCAGGAGCCCCAATCGACTTCGCCAGTCTTTATCGGGCAGCAGGCCCTGCGCGTGCCGGAAGACTCAGACCCAAGGTTCAAGCTGTGGTGGCCAATCCAGCACGGCTGGCTGAACGAGGATGACTATCCTACGAGGGCACACCTGTTCAACGACATTGGGACCCTGCTTGACCGGACCTTCCGGTGGGAATTGGGTCTCAAACGAACCGCAGACTGGAAACAGTACAGCTGCGTCATCATCATCCCAGACCTATACGACAAGCGTTACGTCGAGCTGCTCTTGCACGTCTGCATCGAGCTGTTCGAGTTCGGCCGCGTCTCGTTTATTCAGGAGAGCATGGCGGCCACCTTTGGTGCGGGCTACACGCAGGCTTGCGTGGTTGATGTCGGCGCGCAAAAGACATCCATCGCGTGCGTCGAAGACGGTCTCTGCATCGAGGATTCGAGGATCAACCTCAAGTTTGGCGGCTACGACGTCACCGAGACCTTCATCAAGATGATGCTGTACGACAGCTTCCCGTACCAGGAGATCAACCTCCGCCGGCGCTACGACTTCTTGCTGGCCGAAGAGCTCAAGATCAAGTACTGCACCCTCTCCCAGGCCAACATATCCGTCCAGAACTTTGACTTCCACCTGCGCGCGCCCAACCAGCCGACGCGCAAGTACCAGTTCAAGCTCTACGACGAAGTCATCCTGGCCTCCATGGGCTTCTACGACCCGTCCATATTCGACAACTCGTCCAAGCTCCGCGGCCGGCGGAAGCTCGTCGACTGCTCCTACAACGCCTACGACGTCGAGCTCCCGGACGACCCAACCTCGGCCGCTCAGCTCGCCATCCTCGCTCTCATCCAGCCCTCCGTCAGCGCAACGGCAACAGCCGCTACTACAAGCTTTGCTGCTGGTGGCCCACCCGACGTGGCCACCCCGAGCAAAGAACGCACCCAGCCCTTCAACTTCCTCGCCCGCAACGGCGACGCCACCGGCACACCAGGCACCTCCAAAGCCCCGTCCCCGGCCCCCGACGGCGCTGGCACGCCCGTCCCTCCCCCCTACATCTTTGGCTCCTCGCGCGACCTCGGCAGCCCGGCCCCAAGCGCCCGCAACGGCGGCGGCACGCCCGCCCCGGCAAACGGCACCACTACCACCCTCCCGGGGGGCACATCCTTTGACGGCGGCCCGCAACCGCCGGCGCAGCCGCACCAACGGAGCGCCAAGTCGCTCGCGGCCGAGCGCGACGCCGTGCTGCCCGTGGCGCCGCTCGACATCGCCATCATGACGTCGATCCAGAACGCGGCCAAGGGCGACGAGAAGAAGGTGCGCGAGCTGCTGGGCAGCATCATGGTGGTGGGCGGGGGCGCCAAGATACCGCACTTTGCCCCCTTTCTCGAGGAGCGCCTCAAGCTGCGGCGGCCGGACCTGGCCGACAAGATTTTGGTGAGCCGCAGCGCGCGCGAGATGGACGAGCAGGTTGTGGTGTGGAAGGGCGCGAGCGTGTTCGCCAAGCTGCCGACGAATGACTCGTGGGTTTCGAGGTTTGAGTATGGGATGCTGGGGGCGAGGGTTTTGTATCATCGGGTGCTTTGGCAGTATTGAGGGGGGGGGGGGGGGGGGGGGGGGGGGGGGGGGGGGGGGTGGCTGGGTTAGGGTTGCTGTGTGGGACTGTTGGTATGAGGAGAAAACGGGTGGCAGGGGGCAGGGGCTTTTGATTCATCCAGGGGCTTGGTGTTTTGTTTGGTTCGGAAGACAGACAAACAGACGGGTTTGGGCGTTCAATGTTTGGGGTAGGTGTGTTTGACCTTCTGGCCATTGGTAGTGGCAGGTCGAGGGGAATACGATGAGCTCTCAATATTTCTCGGCGTGTCCTGATTTAGGAAAAGAGAGAGTGAGAGAGTAGGTGCATAGTACGTTGTGGGCATCACGGAGAAGAGGGTGGGGTATTTCCTTCTTTGCCGTGAGACGGCGGTTGTGTTGTTTCTTGTTCAGCGGATGCTCAGGGGCTCGTCCACGTGCTCGCTTAGGTTGTACTCCGTACTCGGGTCCATACACCAACCCCCACCTTCAGGAGTGCCGACTTCTGGCATCTACACAGTACGGTATTCCCCTTTCGTAAAAAGGAGGCCCCGCGTGGCGGCCATCTTGTTTGGCATTGGCCCTACGTGAACGCTGCTGGACTGTTGGACGACAGAAGCAGCAAACTCAGCGCCGCCCTCGACCCAGGAAAGGAGACAAGCACGTCCCAGTACCACACAAAGTCAGCGAAGACAGTCGCCGCCAGGCAATTTGTTCACAGTGCTCTTCTGTGTATTAATTTGAAGTATTAGCTGGAATAAGCTACTGTGTTACTATGGAAATCGAGTCTTTCAGCGAGTGTACTGTGTGTGTGGCCTTCCCCTTCCCCCCAATCCGACTACGCCCGGCACAGCGGCCCATCCGGCCTCTCGACAAAGGCCTCGGCGCCGACGCAGCTGGGGCAGTAGAAGACGCCCTGCGGGTCGTACTTGTTCTTGGCGGCCAGGTGGCTGGCGTAGTTTGCGCCGTAAAAGGTCTGGATGTAGTCCGGGTCGTGGCGGTCGCCCTCGTTCATGTAGCCGCCCGTGTTGGGGGCCAGCTTCTTGAGCGCGGCGCCCTTGACGTGGGTGATCTGGTGCTGGGCGTACTCGCGCACCTCGCGCGGCGCCACCTTGGGGATGCCCTGGCCCGCGATCAGCACAAAGGGCGAGGTGCGCCAGGCCGGGTGCAGGCCCGACGAGGCGTCGGCGCCGTCCTGGAAGACCTGGCCGCCTGACACGAGCAGGATGACGTTGGAGGCGAACTCCTCAGGCGCGCCGCTCGTGACCTCGACCGCCTCGCGGACGGCCGTGTAGTTGGACACGGCCGGGGCGTCGATCAGGCGCGACGTGAGGATCGACGTGTCGCCCGTCGGGTCGTACAGGCCGGACTCGGCGCGGTAGAAGGACCAGTAGTCCGGGTACTCGGTGAAGGCCGAGTAGATGAACAGCCTGTCCTTGAAGGGCTCGAGCAGCTCGAGCGTGTTGCTCATGGCGGCCTCGGCCTCGGCCCGGCCCTTGCCGATGGTCCAGAAGCCGTGGGAGTAGCCGGAGTGGGCGTTGGCGACGAAGACGGTGGGGAAGTTGCGGAACCAGTAGCCGTAGCCGGCGTAGCCCTTGTCGTTGAGGTCGGGCAGCTGCTGGAGGATGACGGCGACAGCATCGAGGAGGTCGGCGTTTTCGGGCGTCTGCTGATACGGGGCGATGGCGAGCCGGTGGGCGGTGACGGCGTTGACGTTGGGGTGGGCCTTGATGTGCTGGCTCAGGACGATGCCGTAGCCGGGGCCGCCGCCGCGGAGGGCGCGGAACAGGTCCGTGTTCTCGCAGTGGTTGGCCGTGACGATCCTTCCGTCGGCAAGCATCACCTCGGCCTCGAGGATCTGGTCAGCGCCCAGGCCGTAGTTGCGGGTGGCGGGACCGTGGCCGCCGCCGGACGGCCAGCCGCCGATGGCACCGGGCGAGACGGCGCCACCGCCGACGGCGATGACGTTGTTGGCCTGGGCCACCTCGTAGACGTCACGCCACTGCCAGGCGCCGTCGACGTGCAGCGCGCTGCCTTCCCAGCCAGACTCCTTGCAATTGTTGGCCGACTTGAACTTCTTCTGGAAGTAGATGCCGTTGCGGAAGTGGCGCAGCCAGAGCTCGAGGCCGCCGTAGCCGTCGGAGCGGCCCAGGAGGTCGTGTCCCGTGCTCGCCACGACGAGGCGGACGTTGTTCTTCTTGGCGAAGTCGAGGGTAAGGGAAATGTCCTTCCTGGTGGTGGCATTGACGGCGTAGACGGGCAGCGAGCCGAGGATGCACGAGGCGGGGGTCTCGCCGGCGGCGTAGTCGACGGGCGCGCAGGTGATGTTGTAGGGATACGGCCGGCCAATTGGGTTGTTTGTCTGGAAGTCCTGATCCGACCACATCTCAGTTACGTAGGCGCACTGGTCCAGATCCTTCCGCGGCCCGTCGTAGCACGACTCGGCAATGGGGCGCGTCTTGATGAGCTTGCCCCAGCCAAGCTGTCTGCGGAGGACCTGCCAGTCGCACTGGGCAGGCCAGCAGCGACTGCCGGGAACCTGTGGCGGGAGAGCGAGGTTAGCATTGCGCTGGAATCGCCGGACCTTGCGCCCGAGGGAGAGAAACTTACACATTTGCATTGCGAGTTCGCCCCCTCCAAGGCAGCACCGAAAGTAAAAAAGAGTGACAGGGCCGCCTGGAAACGCATCTTGACCGTTTAAAAGAGTGTGAAGAGTTGGGAACAACTGCGCAGACTCAGAACTGACGCGAGGCAACTTCCAACAAGACGCGCGACGGAGGAGGAGGACGGGGGATCATCCAACTTACATAGTCGTCGATGCTACCTCCCTCCACATCCACAAATAACTACTCCGCAGTAACGGTCTAGCGATGCTTGGCGCATCGGGTTATTTGAGAAGCCCGACCGACGGACGAGTACGACACGTGGGGGGTAGGGGGTCCACGCGGACGAAGGAGCAGGATTGGAACATCCGATAGCTACTCCGGACGGAGTATGATATGGGGCTAAAGGTTAATAAGGTAACTGGGTTATACCCTCGAGGCAACGCCTTGCAAAGGCTCGCAACATCTTCTTTTCCCAGCAGGTGCGTTTTCCCCGACACGTGCCTTTTGTTGTTGATGGATGGGGACTTCGTGAACCACGGGAGCTTTCCGCACAAGCACCTCAGCCGAGGGACCCAAGCAAAAACCTGGAAGCCGAATGATGAACCCCGAGAGCCACGGATAAGGCTCGCAATTTTCAGTACCCGGCTCGGGCCGGGGCCACCCACGGCCGCAATTGAGAATTGGCATCTGGCTTTCCCCAGGTTGGCAACAACGGGCGAGGGCTGAGATGATGGATCATGGATGGGATGGGACGGGACTTTTGGTCGAGATGCCGTGACTTCCAGGTTAGTTATCAAGGTATTATCGTCCGTCTCGTGTTGGTCTTTGTTGGTTTCGCCCCCCGGACGTCCATGGTCAGGGACCCGAGTCCCCTAGCTCGCCTAGGTAGAATCATTGTTAGCGCCTCACTTGCACGACCGGGGTCCGTCCAGAACTCCAGACTCAACACTACTTGGGGCAACAGATGGAAGGATGGTGGCGGAAAGCCCTTCATGAACGTTCCTCTACAGCCGAAATTTCCGGAAGGGAATCGAATTGGTGAGGTGGCTCAACCAGTTTCTGAAGGGGAAGATTTTGAGATGGTGGTGGGGGTCTGTGTCGAACTTGACCTAACTGTGAACCCGACCGCACCAACAACATTCACAAGGGTTCAACTGCATTTTTTATTACTCCGCAGTAGGCCAGTAATTATCATTGGTGCTGGGTCGCATGCCAGGATCAAAATCCCTGAGACAATGCGACGGTGCATGCAGGAACTGCCCAAAGAGGCTGCAATCCAATTTCTGGCAGCTTTCCATTGCAACATGGCGCGGCTTGCGGCAGCAAAGTCTTGCCTGCAGCGGGGTCTAACCGACTGGAAGACCTCACACGATCCGGATCTCAGCTTCTTGATTCTCTGCATCCGCGATTGGTTGGCCGCTGAGAAGAGGTGGGGTCTCGAGCCGTGTGGTGCGGGGATGGACCTGCAGCTTGCAACCGAACTGGATCCGGATCGTGTGAGATCGGACGGTTGAGACACATGCAAAGCACTCCGAACCTTCCATGGTGAGCACTCAACATCACCACAAGACCGGACATATAGGTAATTCTCCTCTTATCGTCTCTGTCTGCACCCATGGAAATAACCCTGGGAATATCTAGCTAGGTACCGTATTGACAATTTCCCGACGAGATGCATCGGGGCCCCGGAATGGTTAGTCAGTTTGGTTGACAAGTTGACGCGACAGGAGTCTTCTCTCTTCCCCCCATCTTTTCTTCTCTTTCTTCATTTCCACCACAAAATTCGGCGAGGCCAGAGTTCGCCAAGCGAGGCGGCAGAACGAGCGCTCTCGGCAGAAACGGCCTCCCGATGTAGCAAAGACTATGTTTGAGCCCGTTTCGTCTTAGGGCACCACCCCTGCCGCACCGAGACTCTGACCATTCTGAGGCGCGCGATACCACCTCCCATTACACCAGGGGACTCATCTATAGCACGGGACTCCGTACGGAGTACTCCAAAGTGTTCAAGGACATGAGGCTTACAGTCCAGACAGTTGGCCAAAATTAGTCCAAACATACTTGTGGTCCAATCGCATTCATCAGCGAAATTGACGCGGTGGTGGTTATGCTCGGATCGGGCCTGTTTTCATGTGGGGCCGGTCGGACTCGTGGACGCCGACCCGGACTCCCCGGACTCTAATACCTTGAGCCCACTTTCGGTGCTCGACGCCCGGCAAGGCCGGAGACCCGGAAGATGGAGGCTTGGTGACAACAACACCACCACCAAGAATCAACAGACAAGATGCGTCGTGGGCAGATCGAATGATGCCGTCGCTGGCAATGCTGGGCTGGCTGCAGGTTAAAAAGGTATCGTACCGTGAGTGAGTTTATTCCTGTGTTGTTGCTAGCGCGTGGGCAGGAGGCCGAAAGGGGTTTACACACAGTTCTGGCTAAGGTACGGGACAGCCCTCTCTTCCGCGTCGATGCCGACGCTGGGCACCTCCGTACACTGCAAATTAAACTTGTTCACGTTAGCTTCTGCACAGCCGGTGTGGTCCGGCTCATGCGATCGCCGTTCCGACTGGCCGCCAAGCACGACGCAGGATCCTGCATCGGCCCCAAGCCTGAATGGGAAGCTGGAAGAAGGCATGGATTTTGGTGTTGGGGCAGGGGGACCCGACAGCCGGTTCGGTGCCGCTTTCAGCCACAAGTACCGGGGTTCGTTTCTTCTCGATGCCCCCCCCCCCCCCCCCCCCCAAGGGGCCCCAGGGCCCCAGCCTACCCGCGGCGCATTCTGCGGCCGCCATCTCTCTCACAAACTCGGCCCAGCTTACATGAGAGAGGGCTTCGTTTTGTTTCGGCCACACCTCTGGAAGGAATCACGCCCAAGACGCAGGACGCGGAAGCACTGCGACGCTAGCATCTCGTCACCGGAAGAAGCCGCAACTCTGTCGGGAGATTTCTGCGACCCCCGTGCTGCTGCAAGGCACCGATGGCTCGGTACTCAGGGGGTATGTAAAGACCCAGATCCTCGGGTGCCGCTGCCCTGGGCCTTCCCGTCCTGTCCTGCTTTTCCCCGGTTTGCTGGAAATCTTCGACACGCTCCCTCCCGAGTCTTTGGCCCTGGTGGACAACAGCTGCTGGAACCATGTCGGCCTACCCAGTCAACCCGAATGCGCCGCTCTCGGGCGCAGCCCGGACCGTCGACGAGACCGGCCTCCTCGCCGTCGTCTGGGTGTGCTTCTCGGTGGCCACGGCCTTTGTGTCCCTCCGGCTGGCCGTCCGGTTCCGCCAGAACCGCTCGCTTCTCTTCGACGACTACTGGATCATCTGGGCCTGGCTCTGCGCCCTCACCATGGCCATCCTGCAGACGCAGCAGATGCCTTCGCTGTGGTACAGCACCTACCTCGGGGCAGGCCGCCTCCCCATGGACCAGGACACCACCTGGCAGCTCGAGCAGCTCACGCGCTGGCAGTTCCCCATCATCAAGCTCTTCTGGACCGTCCTGTGGTCCATCAAGGCAAGCTTCATGGCCGTCTTCTTCCGCCTGGTCAAGCCCTTCCCGCTCCTCCGCCGCCTGTGGTACGCCGTCGCCGTCTTCACCTTGCTGGCCTACATTGGCTGCTGGCTCGCGAGCTCCCTGACCTGCAGCCCTCCGTCGGACTACTTCCGAGCTGGTGAGTACTTTGCCTACCCAAATCAACAAACGGGCCCAGCCGGCCCAGCAACGGTTTCAAGACAGGCATGACTGACCCGTCCTGATTCCCCTCCCTCTAGGCGCATGCAGCGAACCACACGAGGTCTGGATGCAAAAATTCAACGTCATCTACTCGACGACGGTCGACATCGCGAGCGACCTGATGATCATGGCGCTGCCCATCGCCATCCTGCCGTCGCTGCAGCTCGACATGCGGCGCAAGATCGGGCTGGGCGTGGCCTTCAGCCTGGGCGCCATCATCATGGCGGTCGCCGTGGTGCGCATGACGCAAGTCATCACAGCCACGGGCATGGTCGACCTGGTCGGGCTCGCCATCTGGGGCGCCGTCGAAACCGCCACGGCGCTGGTCGTCGGCTCGCTGCCCCCGCTCAAGGCCCTACTCTCGCGCAGCGTCAAGAAGTACAGCTCGGGTAACAAGTCGGGCGGCTACGGCTACGGCACCGGCGCCCGCACCCCGGGCCCCGGCGGGCCCGGCGGCCGCAGCGGCTACGGGCCCAGCTCCGTGTCGAGGACCGTGATGGTGGCCGAGTCGATCCCGCTCGACGACGTTCACACGAGCGCCCAGAAGGACGGCGGCATCTACGTGCAGAGGTCGTACCAGACCACCGTCGAGTTCGACGAGGCGTCTTCGAGGGACGACGACGAGGCCGACATTGTCAGGAAGGGCCGCGCGTTGTGAGACAACACGCGAAGCAAGACAAGAACAAAAAAAACAAAAACAAAAAAAACCCTGCATACCGTATGAGATGGGACGTTTATTCTTGGGCATAGAGTCGGGTGTTGGCGTGACAAAAGGATCTAGCGGCGTTTCGGTTTTTTGGAGAGATTCTTTACGACTTTTGTTTTCATCAGCCTCGGATATGTTGGAAGCAAGGAATTGGACTCGACTGAGTGTGCTGGTTCCAGAACTGTCCTGGTCCATGTTCGATGGTGTGGAGGTACCTGGATGATGGACTCACCATAGATCTAATGATCTCAGGTTGTCAATTGAAGTCTTGTTTGATGAAAACAAACTGCCGTGTTTTTTTCGAAGACTCCACGGTAGTTCTTGCCGTACCTAGATGCGTCTCGACGGCAGATGGCAGGTGCCAGCGGCGATGGCAGTGCATCGACGCATTCCGCATCACCGGACCGTATCGCTTGGAGAGGATATTGGAGCTTCCCCAAGCGAGCCAAAGGTTTTCCACCGACACAACGCAGCGCTGATTATTGTACAACTCAACTCCAATTTATGAGTGGTCCGTTTGCGTGGCACATGGCAAGTACTGGTTTAGCAAGGCACTCCGTTTAGGTAGGTACCTATCTAAACCACTTCCCGCATCAAACCTCGCTTCCATCACATTTCTTTTTGTTTTTTCTTTTGCGCAGCCGATCAATCTCGAAAGCACGATGGGAACCATCAAAGACGAGCACAGCAGGCTTGCAAGTTGGGTGGGCAAGCTGCCCTTTACTGACGTGTGCAGGCTGTTGTCCCACGGATCTCGCATGATCATCTTCAAGATCCGAGTCGGCGGTAAGATCCATAAGCCTCCGGATACTCGGTGCCGTTGCGGGACGCCGGGTGGATGTCCGCAGGTGGTTCCACCTTCCTGTCGCTCAGCCCGGGCCTGGGCCGCTTGAGCGGGGTGTTGCCGTGTCACCAATCACCCGACCTCGGACAGCGATTTGGTGGGGTCCTGAAGGGGTCCTCCTCAGCTGCTTGACACGGCGGATCTTGGAGGTCGACTTGGAGGCCTGATCTGACGGGACCTGATCACTTTTTGAGTCGGCCTGATTTCCCTGACTGATTGGCAGTTGGGGAGGATTCAAGCCTCAGCTCAACTGATCTTGGACACTCCAAATATTTCCTCGCTCGCTGCTGACCGTTGGCGCTAGAGTCAGTCGCAACCACTACCAAGGTTTCACCTTTCAACCTCAGCAACCTCGAAGTGAACATGGCAACGCCGGCCATCGCACGCCCACTCCCTGATGGCAGTCATCAAGCGGGAGGCGGTGTCTCGGGAAAGGTGCACTCAGTCCGCATCGTCAACAGCACTATCCGCTCGCACCTCCAGAAAGTCTATGCAGCCCACGCCGGCGGCGACACAACCTGGACTCCCCAGAAAGCTGCGGCCTTCGTCAAGGACAATCAGCGCGACCCCGACGCTGATCGCACCCTGGAGCTGGCCGGCGACAAGCCCTGGGACTTTGACACCTTCCTGCGGTACATGACATCGTCCACCACGAATGCCGTCGCCCCGCCCCGCGACGAGGAACAGGATCTCTCCTGGCCGCTGTCCAGCTACTTTGTCAGCTCGAGTCACAACACGTACCTTACGGGCAATCAGCTGTCGAGCGCATCCAGTGCCGATGCCTACCGGAACGTCCTCCTGCGCGGTTGCCGCTGCATCGAGATCGATGTGTGGGACGGCGACGAGTCCGACTCAGATACCAGCAGCAGCAGCAGCAGTGATGACGAGGATGCCAGGGCCAACAAGGGCCAAAAGAAGAGGAGTCTTAGCTTCGTGAAGAGCAAGCTGCCCAGATCTCTGGCCAGTCGGCTGGAGAAGGCAACGCTGGGTAAGCAGCTCAGCCCCTCCGCCGTCCGAAGGACCCTCTCCCGCTCATTCTCCAGGAAAGCAGGCAACACGGCGACCCCAACCGCGACGGCCAACGCTCCCGTAGACAGCAAGAGCCCTCCCAGCACGAGCCTGCCCGCGAGCCCGCTAAAAAGGGTCACGTCCACCAAGGAGCCCAGGGTCAAGCACGGGTACACCATCACCAAAGAGGTGTCGTTTCGCGAAGTGTGCGAGGCCATTAGGGACTATGCCTTCGTCGTGACCGACACGCCGCTCATTGCCAGCTTGGAAGTCCACTGCTGCCCGGAGCAACAGGAATCCATGGTGGCCATCATGCTCGAGGCGTGGGGCCCCTTGCTGGTGCCCGAGGCCAAAGAGGACCCAAAGCAGCTGCCGTCGCCAGCCGAGCTGCGCGGCAAAATTCTCGTCAAGGTCAAGTACGCCCCGCCCGAGGGAGGTAGCCCCCCGGCGGCCGACGGCGACGAGGTGGCTCTGCCTGGCGACGCCGCCGCGGCCAAGAAGCGGAAGAAGCGGTCCAAGATCATCCAAGCGCTGAGCAAGCTCGGCATCTACACGCGCGGCGTGTCGTTCAAGAGCCTGACGCAGCCCGAGGCGGCCATGCCGACCCACATCTTCTCGCTGTCCGAGGGCGATGTCAAGGAGGTGCACGAGAAGAGCGCCCGCGAGTTGTTTGAGCACAACCGCCACTACCTGATGCGTTCGTACCCCTCGGGCCTGAGGGTGGACTCGTCCAACCTCGACCCGACCGTCTTCTGGCGCAAGGGCATCCAGATCGTCGCGCTCAACTGGCAGAACTGGGACGAGGGCATGATGCTCAACGAGGCCATGTTCGCCGGCACCAGCGGATACGTGCTGAAGCCAGAAGGTATTCCCCGCCTCTTCTAGCCCCATCCGCCATCTGCAAGGGCCACTGACGTTTTACATCCCAGGCTATCGCGTCCACAAACAACTCCCGGCCACGTCCACCACCACCACCAACCCCGAACCCCAAGCCGTCGCCGTAAAGCACTACACAATGGACCTAACCCTACAAATACTCGCAGCACAAGCCGTGCCCCTGCCCGCGGGCGACGACAGCCCGTCCTCCTTCCGCCCATACGTCAAGGCCGAGGTGCACGTCGAGCAGGCCGGCGAGCGGCACGGCACCGACCCGGTCCCCGCCGACGGCTGCGAGAAGGAGGCCGAGTACAAGGCCAAGACCAAGTCGGCCCGGGGCTGCGATCCGGACTTTAAAGGTCAGGAGCTCGTGTTTTCCGGCGTGCCGGGCGTGGTGCCCGCCCTGTCGTTTGTCCGGTTCCAGGTGAGGGACGACGAGGTCGGGAGGGACTCGCTGGCGGCGTGGGCTTGTGTCAGAGTGGATCGGCTGAGGGAGGGGTTTCGGTTTGTGCATCTGTTGGATGCTGAGGGGGTCGAGACGGAGGGGGTGATGCTGGTTAAGGTTGGGGTTCGGTTGAGGTGAGGTAAGGTGGGCTTGACAAGTTAGGTGCGTCAGGTATCATTTTTCTTTTCTTTTTGCTCTAGATATCTGTGAGCAGGCGGGATAGGGGGTCACAGGTGTTTTGACACTGGACGGGTGCATAGCGAGCTTGCCTTAGACTACTTGGTTCAATGCATGAGACTTTCTTGACTTACACTTAAGCTCCTTTCTTGGATCATTTTATATTCTTCTTGTTTGTTTGTATTATTCTTCCGTTATTTCCGTTCTCTTTCTCTTCCCTCTTGATTCGTTCTTCTTACTCTGCATTTGTTTTCTGATTTACACGTTTTTATTATCCTACTCTTCTCTGTCCAATCTTTCTTAAACTATCATATCCTTATCGCTTTACCATTGTTTTTGCTCTCTTCAATTTTAATTTATTTTATTTCCATGTATTATTCTTCTGTCCTTGAATCGAACTCTGACATGGTGTTTACACAAGGAAGCTCCTTCCCGTCCTCAGAGCTTCCGATTCATTTACTGGGCTTCAACAGATGAGTTCTCGGAGGGAGGAGCGATTGGCTGATGGAATGTTACACACACCTGCCGGCAAGCTTCGATCCACACTTGCTGAGGTGATCATCACAGTTTGGGTGTTTTTTATTCTCCATCTCTTTTTAGCTTTTCACTTTCTCCTTTCTTCATACCTCCTTACTTTCCCTGAAGTCGGTTTTCTACACACGTCTAGTGCCGAACATGTACCATGCTAACGAACAAGCCAAAGAGACGTTACCAGCTTCGTACTGGGTAGAGCGATGTTTCCATCGATAGTCACAAAGTTGGCTCCCATGACTCGGTACGCTGGAAGAGTCCTTGTATTGTACAAATACCTACCTTGGATTGCAAGAGCTAAAACCCGAGTCGGCATCACTGACAACGCATCAAGGGCTTGCATCCGTGATTGGATCGCCGAGAGCAGCAGCTCAGCTCAAGGCTCTCTTCGGGCTTGCTCACGGCAAAATTGAGAGCCTCGTCCACCCCTTTCAATCTCGCAAAACCCGTGGATTCGCTCTTCCACTCCATCATACACATACGTCCGAGCCACTTGTCTATACCTGATTAGAATCAAGTTCTTTACGAGGGTACCCGGCCATCCATGATGTCTTCCCCTCGGCGCAGCAATATGCGCCGCCGCAGACCAAGAGGAAAGGAGAATCGTCGACTTGTCCCCGTGGAGGCAGCCGTTCTCGCATCGCATCGTCTCTGCCAACATTGCGAAGAATGCGTCCGCTCCTGCGGCACCGAACAGCCCAGTTGGCTTAACAAACTCACCCACAGCTCCTCCGACTAGAGAAGACTTCCTACACATACACATTCTACTTACAAGAGTTTCGCCACGGCCGTCAGAGAAGGATGCTTCGTCTGCAACACGCTGCTACAGGGCACGCCGGGCCGTATGGTTTCCGCCATCAGCAAGGCAAGCTGGAATGTCCGTCGCGACGGCTTGACGACCTTCAGCCGGGAAGGTTTCGAAACCCTCGAAAAATACGAAATATGGTTGAGATACCGTCTCGTCTTCTCGATATCGTCGCCCAGCCGAAACGAGGCGAACAGACTAAGAGTGGAGAAGGCTTTCATATTGCAAGGCGAACCCGGCGAGAGTGAGTGTATCCAGGTTAACGTAGGCCCGATGTGGTTGAGACGTCTCGCTCAACCACCTCGGTAAACAGGAAGGGTAATGTAGCTAATGAATGTCGGGTACATCACGCAAGACTTCCAAACCTAGAGTGACCATTAAGCCCGTCGGTCCCGGTTCGACAAGTTCCGATGCGTCTTGGGCCTTTGCACTAAGTGCACTCGCAAGATGCTTGGAGACTCACGATGCATGTCGCACAAGGCAACAGCGGTAACCGGAGTTCAGGTGGTCACTGACGCGGCTCCTCGACGTTGGACCTCCGGGGCGTCCTAGAGAGTACGTACGGCTAATTGAGACAGCACGAGTGACGCCGGACGGTCCCTACGTGACGCTGAGCCATTGCTGGGGCCGCGCGTCAGAGGTGTTCAAGCTGGAGACGAGAAACAGAGAAGAGCTGCTTGAGCAGGTCCCGGTTCTGCCACAGACGTTTGAAGACGCTATCGTGGCTGCTCAAAGGCTCGGGGCCCGATACATCTGGATCGACTCGCTCTGCATCATCCAAGACGATGCCCAAGACTGGGAGAAAGAATCCAGCTCCGTGGCAGATGTGTACCGGAATGCCATGTGCAATATTGCAGCGAGCGCATCGCATGACTCCAATGGTGGTCTGTATCGAGACCGAGGAGACATAGTCCCTGGGATTCGCGTCGAGGGTTCACAAGGCGACAAGACTCTGCTCCTCATCAAAGAAGACGAAGGTATCGAGCACGAAGGGCAAGAGTCCCCATTGCAAAAGGTTAGTACTGACCTAGCTACTATTTCCACTGCTGTGGCACGTCATAACTAACCAAACTCCAGAGGGGTTGGGTACTGCAAGAGAGGCTCCTCTCTCCTCGGATCTTGCACTTCTCACGCCGACAACCTGCCAGCGCTCTCAGGGATAGCGAAATACCTCCAAAGAAGAACCAGTCTGACGTACCTGGCAGGGATTTGGAAACGGCCCGTGCCAGCAGGCGCCTTCTCAGCACATTTGGGCTGGAGGAGCCTGACTCGCGCACCCAGACCCAAGACATACCGGGCGCCGTCATGGAGTTGGGCCTCTACCGACAACGAGATTGCTTTGCACCCGAAGGAGAGTATCCTGGGCTTTCACGGCTGGGTCGAAGGCACCCTTGTCAGCGTAAGCTGCGGAGCGGGCATCTTGGACGCTCAAGTCATGCCAGCGACCTCGGACCCCACGGGGGCTGTGTCGAGCGGGTTCCTCCTGGTGCAAGGCCCTCTGAACGAGTTTCTGTACGACCCGACGGGACGATGATGCTCAATCGAGGCAGGACATGTCACGCAGTGGGTGGCCGTGGCGGGCGGACCGAGCTGTATGTACGCCGGATGGGGGTCTTTCTGGACGAGTGCCCCGACGCCGATGCGACCATGTACACAACGCCGCTGTACGAAGTTCCCATGTTCAGCTTCAACAAGTACGAATTCAATGTTCGGAGTGTGTATGTCTATCTCCTTCTTTCCAACTCGGAGATGGAACCCGGTGCCTATGTGCGCCGTGGCCTACTGCGCGATACCCTCGAGCTTGGGATGTGTGAGCCTGAGATGTGGAGGACAGTTGTCAACGGCCATGATGCGCTGTGTGGCGAGTTTCTCGGCCCATCGGTCGAGCACAGGTTTAGGGTCATTTACGACGAGCAGCCATATCAGTTGAATATATGCTCTGACCCCTACCAGAGTTCTTTTGACAGAAAAGCAGTTCCAAAACAAGAGACATACACCACCCTCCGTTGATTTTGTCGTTCAAGTCGAGAATGACCCGCTCGCCAAGCAGCCCGTTTTGAGTTTTGCCTGCCGGGAGCTCTTATCTCGTCGATAAAAGGTGTGGCTGATGAAACGGCCCACTTATTTTCGGGGCCTTCGACCTACGACGATGCCGTGCAAAGCGCGACACGACATTTGCTTCCTGTGTGCACCACCCTTCCTCGTATTCTCAATGAGAAACCCTACAATGAGCAAGCCGGCATTCTCATTTGGTCTCAAAAAGGCCGGTTCTACCAAACCAGCAACAGCGCTCCGAAAACCAGCTCCGTTCGCTGGCGGAGGAGACGACGACGGCTCAGGCGACGAGAGCACACCCGTGAACGTTGCCCAAGTCTCCGAGCTCGACATATTCAGCACGGCGCCATCCGCAAACCACACCGTCTCTCCCGACACCAGGAAGAAATCTCCCAAGAAACCATCTGCCACCACTACCCAGCCGCCACCACCCCCCTCGCGATCCAAACGATCTGCCTCCCCCACCTCCTCAACAACAACAACAAAACCACCACAAGCACCACCCAACCCCTTCACCGACCTCTCAAGCGCCCTCACCTCCCGCAAGCACGCCGCCTCAGCCTCCGCCGCCGACCCCTCCATCTACGACTACGACGCAGCCTACGACTCCTTCAAAGCCGCCAAGGCCGCCGCTTCAACCTCAACCTCCGAAACCACCGCCGAGAAGAAACGCCCCCGGTATTTTGACGCGCTGCTCAGCGCGGCCGAGGTGCGGGAGCGCGACCGGCAGATCGCCGAGGAGCGGCGCCTGCAGCGGGAGCGGGCGGCCGAGGGGGACGAGTTCGCCGACAAGGAGAAGTTCGTCACCGAGGCGTACCGCCGGCTGCAGGAGGCCAACCGGCGGCTGCAGGAGGAGGAGGCGGCGCGGGAGGAGGAGGAGAGGAGGCGGAACAAGGGCAGGGGCTTGGCTGAGTTTTATAAGGGTGTGCTGGAGCGCGGGGAGAGGGAGCATGCGCTGCTTGTGAAGGCCGCGGAGGAGGGGGTGGTG